>JACEVL010000108.1:392500-477500 GCA_020284085.1 Aporrectodea caliginosa
ACTACTAATAATGTATCATTAGGAGTAATGAAGTAATGAAACGGAGTATAATGAAGCAATGTTACAATATATGTGATGAAGTAATGTAACATTAGGAGTAATGAAAGTCGTCCAGAAAGAGACTTCTTCCGTTTGAGGTGTCTTCAGTCGATGCCCTTAATTAAGATTAGTTTTCGCTCGTTGCCCCAAACCGGAAGTTCCTCAAACGGACGCCCTCTTGCGACGGCTCTTGTCGCTCGAGTTTATTTTCATTAAGGCATTTCTCCCCCACAGCTTACACTCAAAGCCAAAGCCACGCACAACAACAATAGCCTCAAAGGAAGCGGTTTATAGGACTATATATAGGCTATATATACACACACGCACATGCACACGCACACACACATACACACAAAGCATACACACACACACACACACACACACACACACACACACACACACATACACACACGCAAACACACACACACACACATTCTTTCATTCATTTAAGCAAGCAATCAACCAAGCGATAAATCAGTCGATCAATAAATCAATCAATCAGCCAACCAGAAAACCTGCAAACCAGTCGACTAGTCAACCAATTAACCAGTCAACCAAACAACTAGTCAACCAGTCAACAGTCAACCAAGCAACTAGTAAACCAGTCAACAGTCAACCAATTAACCAATTAACCTGTCAACCAGTCAACCAAACAACCATTATTGATCAATCTATCTATCAATCAATCAGTCACGCAATATAGCATACCAGCTTGCTTCTTTCTCACTTTATCTACCGCTCCTTAACATCCCCATGTTCCCTTCACATTCCATCGCCCCTTCACATTCCAGCAGCTCTCCTTCACATTCCATCTCTCCTTCACATTCCATCTCTTCTTCACATTCCATCTCATATGATGTATGTGTGTGTGTGTAAGTGCGTGTGTGTGTTCGCCTGTGTGTGTGTGTGTGCGGACAAGTAAGTGTGTGTGTGTGTGTGTATGTAAATTGTCATATGCATGTATATTTATATATGAAACAGATATATATACATTATATTATGTGTGTGTATATATCATTCATTATTCGTGTTTAATAAGCGATTCATATCGGAAGCCATGGCCCTGACGGATGTATGCATATCCTATTACTTCGGCTTATCCCTCGCTCATCGCAGTCTCTACTACTTCTGCTTTTCCCTTTTCCACTTCTTCTCTTGCTGCTTTCCTTCCTTCTCACCACTCCCTTAGTTCCTCCTTTCTCGTTGTCTTCTCCTGTGGCTGCTTTTCATTCCTCAGAATTCTTCTGCTCTCTGCTCCTTCCTTTCCTTACTTTTTCTTTTCTTTCTTTCACCAATCATTCTTTCACTTCATTCCTTTCTTCCTGTCCTTCATCCTATCTTTCCTTCACTCCTTCATTCATCTCTCCTATGTTCTTCATTCCTTCATCCTTTTTTGGCTTTCTTTATTGTGGTGGGAGAAGGGTGTGTGTTGGGAGGACGGTGTTTGGTGGGAGGAGGGTGTGTGGTGGGAGGAGGGTGTTTGGTGGGAGGAGGGTGTTTGGTGGGAGGAGGGTGTATGGTGGGAGGAAGGCGTTTGGTGGGAGGAAGGTTTGTGGTGAGAGAAGGGTACGGTGGAGGAGGGTGTCTGGTGGGGACAGTGTTTTGTGAGGTGGATTAAGGAGGGTGGGAGCATTGCGCATTAACGGAGAGTAGGATGTTGGGATGAATTGGCGAGGATTGGGTGGATTTGAGAGGAATTGGGTGGGTGTGCTCTGAGGCTGTTGGGATGTATTGCGGATGGCTATGTGGATTGCGTAGAAATATGGAGATGGATTTGACAGGGGAGATAGACGAGGGTGGTGTAGAGGAGGGTTATAGGGTGTTGTGGGAAGGAGGAGATTTTGCGGATGGCTGATGCAACAAGTCACTTTTGACACATCGACAAAGGGCGATGGTGTCATCAGTTATGACAAGAGTCAAATAAACGATGTAGGCCTATCTCAGTATGCTTCTGTATTGGTATGTGTGTCTTTTCGTGTATCTGCATGTTTTCCTGTGTATCTGTGTTACTCTGTTTATGTATGTCTGTGTGAATAAAAGACTAGCAAAGCACAAATGCTTAAATATTGTGTTAAATATGAAATAATTTTGACTGCGAAATTTAGACTTCAGCTAAATAATACGATACTCTTCAAATCATTAACCTGGACGCAACGGCTTCTTATTTATATCGCAGCTTAAATTAATCAAATGGGTGTCTAAGATAGATGTCGTTTCAACAAAACGAAGCAACTGAATTTAGGGGTTAGTAATTTAAATTCTTGAAACGATAAAGCAGCTCTCGTTAAACCGTTAAGAAGTTGAAAATTTATGCGAGTCATGAAAAAAACTCGAAAAAGCATGAAAATGAAATGAAAGGTTAAGCAGGTCATCCGAAAATATATATACTAAAAAGAGATCATAAGAATTTTTGCCTAAATAATATTTCTGTGCATACAGCCTAATTTCGTCGTAAGAAATGCACAAACGCTTCCTATACCAGACACCCATTTTTAATATTTCGGTTGTGTTATAAATACGGAGAGCGACGAGATGTACAAAATTAACCGGAAATAAAAACATTGAGTGGCGTATTTAACTTAAGTGTTTATTACACTGAAGGGTGTTTTAAAAACTGTGGTGTATCTTAAACTAAAGTGCATCTGAAACCGAAAGGTATTTTAAACTGAAGTGTATTTTAAACTGAAGATATCTTAGACTGAATCGTATATTTAAACTGACGGGTATCGTAAAATATTAAGTATCTATAATATCAGAGAAGATTTATTGCCAATATGCGCGAACAGCTTATGCTCAAGAAATCTCCCATTGTAGCGGATATGCACAAAGTGGTAGTTGTTTCAATTTAACGACACTGTGATTGCAATGATCATCAGTGGCGCCCTCCTTTTCAGTCAGGTTTGGGACGGGCACTGCCTTGAACTAAGCACGGACGTATAGTAACGGAGTTCCTAGAAATTACGTTTTGACATATCCTCGCGCCAGACGCTGTCGCTTTTGTAATACTAATGACATTTTTAAAATGGGTGTCTAATTTAGCTGTTGCGATCTGCTAAGGCCGATCGATAATAATTCACCGAAAGCTGTTTTAACGTTTCCATCTTAATTTTAAGCAGAATAAATGCTGTTGACATTTGAATCCCTCCATCTTTCCTCTGCTGACGTCTTTTCTACACCACTTCACCTCTTGCTTTTAGACATATCTGGATTTTCATAACTTTTTTATTCTCTCTGTTACGGCATAGCAGGAAATGTTTCAGGACTGGGGCCTGAACCCATAGCCATTCTCCTTAAAAGCTTCCCTATTCAAGGTCCATGACTCCGAATAGGAAGTATAGTGAAGCAGACCCTTTTATGTTATTAATGGATTAAGTTATATAGTGCAAGTTTAATATAGTTTGCACTGCATATGAAGACAAATTAGCGCTCTTACATTTGTCGCATCAATTTAGACTTTGCTGTATCACCAGATAGGGGAGACCGGGGTTGGTTGCAACACTTTTCATATTTTCGTGTGCCATTTTTTTATTTTTGCAACAACCTACAACCATTTTAGCCCATATATATCACTTATATCTCAGCACCAAAACAAGCTATAGTGACGATCTCAGTGACCAAAGATGTAACCACAATAGCTAACTGAACAGAGGGCTTCAAAGTGTTGCAACCAACCCCGGGCCGGGGTTGGTTGCAACGACCCTGGGGAAGGTTGCAACAGTATTGAAAGTAGTATAATTATTCAAATGAGGCCGTAGGCGCAACCACCCTATGGGACCCGTGGGACGCGTCCCCTCCAACTTTCGAGCAGGTTGGGAGGGTCCCCCAACTTTTGCAGCCGACCTCTAATAAACTTTATAACAGGTTTATCTTAAAAAATTTCACACAAGGATTCTTCATCTATTTTAGCAAGTGGTGGAATGTACAAGTTGAAAAATTTTATTGATGCCATATTAGTTTTAATTTGATTTTCTAAATTTTGAATTTCTTTATTTTGAATAATAGTAAAGTTAAGACCTTTTTAACCAGGGTAATCAAACCTCCTTTAGACTTTAAATCACTGTATATCTATACGTGTTAAATTATATCTATCAAAGTTTAGAGTTTTAATTTTTTTCTTTGAAAAATGTTTGGTGTAGCCTATACACACTCATTAAGTTGCGGCTGTGTCAGCTTGATTATTTCCAATAAACGAATATTGATTGACTATATCAGGGTAGTATACACTTGCACAAATAATTTTAAATTTCAATTTCTTTATTTTTTTATTTTTGTTTTTTTATTTTTGTTTTATTTTTTTATTTTTTATTTTTATTTTTTTATTTTTTATTTTTTTTATTTTTACTTTTTTACTTTTTTACTTTTTACTTTTTGAATTTTAATTTTAATTTTAATTTTAATTGTGGGATCATAGTTTACCTCTTGGCTCGTGGCTTTATAAAGAGTCGGTCGAGAGCGTTAAAAAGATGTTTAACGAGATCAAAGGCTTAGGCTAGACTGGAAAAAATTTCTTGGGGTTTTTAGCTTTCGGGAGTTTCCATTGGGCATAGTCGTATTTTTCTACATTTTAATTGTTTAATTACATAAATGCATTTATTGAGGGAGAGGGAGGGGGTTGAACAAGTAAAACACCAATCTACTCAATGATAGATATCATCAAATTCCCAATGCACAGCGACATCTGACGGCAACCAGAGACGCTGATTTTGACCGTATATATATATATATATATATATATATATATATATATACTGTGAAAACCAGCGTATATATATATACGCTATATACAACCGTTTGTATAGGTTATTATTGTCTGATTGTGATCAGAATGACGTCATACGCATTATTCGCGTCATGAATGTTTAATTTTCGTCGTTTATATCCACAATATACAGTCAAACCGCCGTATCATAGGCCCGTATGTGTAGGCCTACAGTCACAGTTGACAGTATAATAATATTTTCGTTTATTGAAACAATCCAGTTGACAAACCGCAACCGGTTACAGTGTACAATTATGCAATTGAAACAATTCACAAGAACACAAATGACAGAAGACATAAAACTTAACAACTAACAGAACAGACAGCCTGCAGCGCTAAATTGTTAAGTTAATTGAGAGAGTAACGTGGGATGAGTAATTAATAAGCATTAGTATGTTATAGTAGGTCCCCCGAACTTCTATTATAGACTGTGGTTTTTTATAATATTCGTTTATTGGCACACAGAATTATGAGGCTGCATAGCCCACGGCTTACCGAGGCATGCCTACATATAAGAATGTAATAAATTGAAGAAAATAAAAAATTAAATCTAATTAAAAGCATGAATCAAGATATTAAACTGTTTTGCTGCAATAATCGTTTTGTAAAATGTCCGATATATATATACTCGATAGGCCTATAGATCTCATAGCAGGCTAGACTACTTCTACCTATTTAGGCATAAACATGTAATGTTCAAGATTTAATTAAAACTTGCAGAGCTTTTCTAGCCTTCAAATTGTAACCAGAAAAGGAAAATGGGAATGTTATCTGCGTACTGACTCACTTAGTGCCATTATTAACGGACTAGGCAGTTTCTTCATTATTATCCTCTATTGGAACCGGATATGTTCTTGAAATTTCTGGAATTACAAATCGAACAGTTTCTTTATGATCATCAAATGAACGCCAAGTCGATTTTGTGGCAAAATATGTGACCTCCGTTTCTAAATCATCCGAAGATGAATTGTCGGTCATACAAGCCACAAAATGAGCTGTATTTTAAATCCTTGAAGTTTGACTATCACGTAATCACCTTGTTTTAAACGATCATGACGTACAGGGTAATCATCATCTTCCACAGTCCGTGTTTCATCAAGATAATCGACATTGTCAGATGACCCATCTCGTAGGTCTACACAAAAACGTTTTCCATCATCGTCATCATTTCTATCACTGTCAGATTCCTCACTGTCCGTCTCACCTGACATTCGTCTTTTACATGATGGTATGTTGTGTTTTGCTTTTCTTTTGTTTGTACAATCTATTCGGCTCGACGACTGACTAGGAACCGGTTTATCTGGTGACGCTCGACAACTGTCTATGCCACGGTTGATTGGTGACGCTCGACGACTGACTAGGCACCGATTAACTAACCGCGGACTGAGACTTAGTCACTCTCTTTGGTTCACTGGGACTTATCTAGGGTTCTTTTGCTTCTGGTACGGTTTTTTGTTTTTTAGAAGCTGTAACTGCTTTGTCGGCGAGTTCCTCCCTCTTATGCTGCTTTGTTCAAGTGTCTGTGAGTGCCCTAATTGTGACGAGCAAGCCTATACTGAACACGGTTAATTGAAATAAATGCATAGGGGTTGGTTGCAACATGTTGCAACCAACCCCGATTAAAATGTTGCAACCAACCCCGAAGCAATGCATAGACATTGTTATAGAAAAATTTTATCGACAGCGTTGCTTTTAAATAAAATGACTAAATGCATTTTCAAGCCCAATTCCTTGTCCAACTTATGGCACCAAACAACACTAAATTGCTTCAAAACATTGAGCTACAATACGAAAAAGCACAAAATCGCTAAATTTATTTTTGATGTCCGAAAATAAGTTTTTCTTTTTTCGGTTTTTCTAGTCAACTGCCGGCCAAGAAATTAAGTCACGTTGACCTAAAGTATATTCTTTACAAGGTAGTTGATTTGATTTTACGCTGCTATTATTTAGCGCCTAACTAGCGATAGTGTTGCAACCAACCCCTGTTGCATCTAGCCCCGGTCTCCCCTATATATCTATAATCTAGCGTCTATTATAGTATTGCATTGTATAGTATTGTGTTGTATGTCACCATGTTGTACTGCATCGTATTGCATTGTATATTATTGTAGCGCGTTGTATTTCGTCGCATTGTTGTATATTTGTGTAGCGTCTGTAACTTACCAAAGTCACTGAGGGTGAAGTTTGCGCCAAAAGCGAAGCCAATGAGAATCGCCAGAACTGCGAACAACATTCCGATGAAACTGAACGATGAATGATGATGCTCTGGTTGCAGCAGCAGACGAAGATGGAAGGAAGGAAGGAAGGATGAGGAGGAGGATGGAGGTCATGGATGCGCGGATGCGGAGCTTGGGGCAATGGCGAAGGTAGCGATGCTCAGATCTGAAGCTGCGCAGACGTTTTACGTATAACTTTTTGACTATTTCTGCACTTTTGTCTATATTTTTAAACTTTACTTTATCTCTTTGATTATCTACTATTTCTAAAGACAAAGGAAGAGAAAAATACAGAGACAGAGACGTTTTGGTAGAGGAAGAGAGAGTAAAAGAGATAGAGTAAGAGATGCAGAGTAAGAGAGTGAGATAGACAGAGAGAGGGGGAGAGACAGAGAGTGAGAGATACAGAAAAAGTCAAATAAAACCAGAGGTAGACAGACAAACAGACAGACAGACAGACAGTCAGACAGGCAGACAGAGACAGACAGAGATACAGAGTGATGGACAGAGAGAGAGAGATAGAGAGAGAGCGGGACAGAGAAGCAAACAGTGACTGATAATACTTGTCACTTGTCAAATTCCAACCTTTAATTTTCCGCGCCACAGGCAGGAAACGTCACGTGGCATTTAGTGCGGCGGCCATCTTGAAACGGAGACAGATGGTAGAACTGTTAGAGCGGGGTGTGTCGAAAGGTTGGAGGACTCAAATGATATTTGACCTGGGACTCACATAGAGATTGGGTCTTAATTTTTAGTATGAATTTGATGAATCTACCATTTTTGCTTATGTCAAGACTAGAGAATACCTCAAGCACAGTCTGACTTTTTAGGCAATATGTGAGCGGAGCCGGAACCGTATTCGCGTGAGTACCGATTTGCAACCAAACCGACCGAAACAATCTGAACACAGCTTCGCTCTGATATAATAATAATAATTATAGGAGGTCGCTAGCACTGAACAACCTTGTCTTGTGATTGGCTGCAGAGGGATGCGTTTTCTAGGCATACACGCTTCGACGCACTATGCATCATTGGTGAACGCTAGGTGGCGAGCTAACCGACGCCACCATTTTGGATGTTTGGTAACTCGTCTGCACTTCGACTGGAATCGCTTGTCTGTATAATTTTGTGAAGAAAATGAAGATCATAGAACCATGTCTGCACGTTGACTGATCATAACGATTGGATTGGATCCAGGGTTTAACGGCAGCTTATGACAACATTGGCCGTTGCCGCCGACAAAGATTAGTTTTGGCATATTACAGATAGATTAGTTTTGGCATATTACAGATCATAACGATGCAGTCAATGCTTATATATATAGCGTCGATGAAGAGCATTTTTGAGGTGTCCAGTTCAACGGTTAAAAATGCTAATCGTGCATTTCTGCACAAGGAATCTGTTGTGATATCTATCGAATCAAATTAAATGCATGCAGTAATTGTTTCACAAAACTAGAAGAGGGGAAAGAAAGGCCACCATTGCTATGAAAAGTTAATGACTTCGTTTTTCTTAGCTTATGAGGACAAGTGGGTGGGAGAGCGGCCAGTCCTCTCCTCCGCCACTTCGTCTTTCCTCCAACGTCATACGAACCGGACAATGAGTTCGCTAGGTGGCGCAAGTGGAGCAGAAATGTTGAAGCATCTATTTGCCCGGTTGGAGATTTGAACCTTGCCCTCCGATTTGATAGTCAAGGACGCTAACCACTGCGCTAATATGGATTTGCAAATACATCAAAGCTTAACGAAGCATTTCTAGAGGAGAGAGAAAGGCCGCCATTGCTATGAAAAGTTAATGACTTCGTTTTTCTTAGCTAATGAGGACGAGTGGGTGGGAGGGTGGCCAGTCCTCTCCTCCGCCGCTTCGTCTTTCCTCCAAAATCCTGCGAACCTGACAGTTCGCTAGGTGGCGCAAGTGGCGCAGAAATTTTGAATAATCTATTTGCTCGGTTGGAGATTTGAACCTTGCCCTCCGATTTGAAAGTCAAGGACGCTAACCACTGCGCTAATATGGATTTGCAAATACATAAAAGCTTAACGAAGCATTTCTAGAGGAGAGAGAAAGGCCGCCATTGCTATGAAAAGTTAATGACTGCTATATTCTTGAGTTTCTCGGTGGCTAACTTAACCCTATTAGTTGCTTTGCATACGATAACCAATTGGTTGGTCAGTTGCTGTTTACGACACTGTGTCATAACAAAGATGATTAGCGTTGCCCTCCTTTTTCCAGGCTTGGGACTGGCACCACCACATTTAGGGTAGTGGCGGATTTACAACTTATTGCCTTTATTAATAATCATCAGTTTAATGGTATCTCATAGGTCTCTGCAGCAGCGCTAGATCGGGAAGTAATTGGCCAACGTGTCTCGTACCTTATATAGCATTGGACTATCACGTTTTAAAGGTGTTTAAGGTAGCGGTATAACAAAATAATTGGCTAACCGTGGCCCATGCTTTATATAGCATTGTTTGACAATGTATGTATGTATGAGCACTTGTTATAGCGCCCCTTCAAGATTTCTACTCAGAGGCGCTCCAGATTACTGTAACAGCGTGGACACTGAATCGGAGTTTCACGCCGAAGCGCATGAGCAATTGCGAGTGAAGGACTTGCCGAGGGTCCTTACGCGGCGGCTTGAGGTGGATTCGAACCAGCAACCCTCCGGCTGCAAGGCACCGAACATACCCCTACACCACCGCCCCACATGTGTTACAGCAGTTAGCAACGAAATCGCCAATGTTCTCAGAGGCGGATCCAGGATTTCTGGTTAGGGGGCGTAAATACTACCAATCCAATCCCGTAAATATATAGTCCAGCTACTTCAAACATCCTATTCCCAAATTGCAGTTATATTAGTTTTAGGTCAGTTTAGTTTGAGAACATTTGCTGCAGGTTTAGGGGGGCGTACGCCGGCTCCGCCCCCCTCTAAATCCGCGCCTGGTTCTATCGTGTTCGGGGGCGGGATTCATGGGGCAGGAGTAAGCTACTCCGGGTGTAACGCCTACTCTGGGAATAACTATTCTCTGAATAAAACTTATTCGTAGTCGGTATTCATAAACAGGCGTAGAAGGCCGATTAGTTACTCTGGGCGTAAAGTGCGCTTACGCTGGGTTTTCCCAATATTTGAGTTGTTATCGTTGATCGCGCATGCGCAAGAGCTACGGTGAAGTTGGGACAGATCAATGCCTAACGGAAAGATGCGGCACTTTGAATGAAACATCGTCAGAAATCTCGTCAAATTTTAACATTTTGTGACGGCGAAATGAAAGGCAATTTAAAGGTCGCCGTTGGCGAACGAAACGAGTTAATTACAGATTCTCTTAAACACTTATTGCTGTCTAAAACGTCGTCGAATGCAACGAACAACGACGGCCGCCATTTTGTTAATCGCCTTTAAGCTGTGAATAGAGGACTTACTCCTACCTCAGAGTCGGAATAGCCTTATTCGCAGAGTAGAGCGTTGCGCCTGTCTCATGAATAGCGAATTAACCCGCTACTCCCGCGTAGGCCAGATTTAAGCTGGGAATAGGAGTTAGTCATATCTCATGAATCCCGCCCCTGGGTCACTACTTAACACATTAATGATGATTTAGAATAGAATAGAATAGAATAGCAAAGAATGGAATGTAATAGAATATGATAATTAATCTTTTCAAAATCTGATCTCTGATTAAATTTAATATTATAGTCAGTCACATACATTTAGTCTATAATTATGCAATTATTTGGTTACTTGAGGCTGACAACTGACACTGTCAGGACCATATCACATTACTAACTAGTCGTTATTTTTGACTAAATCGAGTAATGAACAAATACTTAGTAAAACAATAAAAAATGATATAATAACAATCGATGTTTCGAAAAAGTCTTTTTCTGCTTGCGGTGCTATAATATATGCAAAATTATTACAAATGCAATTAAAAACGACTATCAGAGTTCCATCCTCCCTGTCCACAAACCTGTGTTCTCAATTCCTTTGATGCTATGGACTGGTATTGACCTGCCCCTGTGACGCGGACGGGCAGTGGCTGAGTTCGGAACTACTCTTTGACACGGGCAGTGGCGTAGTTTTGACCTGTGAGCCTGCACTTTCTTCAGTTTGCAGGTCAGTTCATCTGCTGATGGTTCTTCTGGTCATCAATCTGCTTGGCTTGTTGAAGCGCATAGTTGAACAGTGTGCCAGATTTCCATGGCGATTTTGACCAGCATGTATTTCAGGCATGAACTTAATATCATCGCTGGGTGCACTTTTTTGTCGCATTCGGTCTGTTTGTGGTCTCCCGCACTGATGCTACACCGTTGCTTTTTCTTTGCAAAATTTGGCAACATGGCCGAATGACGAACAGAGAGTCGGTGGAGGTATGTAACCATTGGCCTTGAATGAAACGAAACCGATATGCAGTCTTCTAGGCAGAATTGTACCCGATGCAAAGTCATCAAGTACAGCCATTGATGGAACCATAACGTTATCTTTTGGGTGTCCATCGTCCTTGCTGCAGTCCTGCTTTCATTGCGCTTTTCCTATCATCCTGCTGCATAATCCTTCTTCTGTTCCCCTCCATTTACGCCTCTGCTTCTGATGACGGTTTAGAAACCATGAATGCCCTATGCCAAGAAACGACTCGCATTGCCGGGAGGAGATTCGTCACGGGGCTTCAACCGTTTTCTAGAAGGAGCTCAAAAACCCTCGCTAGCCTTCATGCCAAGCCGGACCAATGCAAAATAACAAAATTTGTTTAAATGAGGTAGTAATAACACGTACATTCTAGTACAAACAGTGCAACAAATACGATACCTCTCACCGTGAAACCTCCGCCTCAAGCAGTGAATGGTCTCGATTTTCTGGAGAACGTGTTATCATCCGTCCCAACCTTCGTCAGTTATCATATTATTTTGTGAAGCTTAACCACTATATTAACAGATGTACCGAATCGCTCTGCTTTCTCTTATAGGGCGAATATCACTAGTGAAAAAGGTGTGTAATTATATTCAACATTTCTCACCTTTCATAAAAAAGAGCCTCTCGTCTGATGTCTCTTATATGGCAAATATTGACTTCTGTTATTGATAATTTCTTACCGTTTGTCGCTGTTTGACGACACTGCGTTATAACAAATATCAGTAGCGGCGCCCTCCTCGTTTTCCAGGCTTGGGACTGGCACTGCCAAAGTACGAGCAGGGGCGGAGTTAATCTTTTGACAGCGGGTTAAAGGTTTGTAAAGAAAGCGCTCTTACCAATCGTCTATCACTGATAAGCACATTAATGATTATTTAGAATAAAACAGAATAATTTTGTCTTCGCAGTCCGTCTTCTGAATAATTAAATCTAATATTAAAGTCAACCACATCACATACATTGTGTCTATTATGTAATTACTCTGTTGCTTCTCGCTGACTAACACTGTCAGGCACCATATCACGTTACTAGCTAGTCGCTATTTTAACTAATTCAAGTAATTGACAAAAGTATAGTCATAAATTAAAAATGATGAAATCACAATTAATGTGTCCAAAAAGTCTTTTTATCTTTACGGTGCTATAATTGTATTTGCAAAAACGATATTCTTTATATTATCAAAATTATCGTTTTTACAATTAGGCCTACAAACCGATGATTAAAGTTCCTCCCTCTCCACGAACCTGTTTTCCAATTCCTCTGGGGCTTTGGATTGATGGTAACCCGACACTAATGGCACGGACGGGAAGTGCTGGACTTAGTCCTGTCCTTCGACACGGGCAGTGGCGGAGATTTGGTCTGTCCTCTGCTGCCTTCATTTTGCACCACTCTAGGAATATCAGTTCATCTTATATATAAGTATATGAAGCTATCCTGCTCCTACTTATAGGGCGAACATCACACTTAAAAGAGGTGTGTAATTATTTTTGAACAGTTCTGACCGTTTCTGATAAAAAATTACGAAGATTATACAACAGAACTACTTTTCTGCTGTTACTTAATTGTCGAATATCATCCGTAAAAGAGTTGGCAGTTGGCAGATACGATCATCCGTAGAGTCGGAGCCAAACAGAGTTTATTTTGTGCGTTGAAGTCGCCCAGTATACGACCGTCCGCTTCTCTCGGAAGAGGTGAGAGTATGCGACCGGTAGCCATGGTCGCTCTGGATCCTGTGGCTGATTGTATACGTTCGTAATCATGATCATCTCAGTTGATTTCTCGATAGGGAGAGGGCCCTTACAAGATTAGCATTCACTTGGTCTAATGTTATACCTGTTAACTGAACAAAATATAGCCAGTTCTCAATAGAACGCTCCACATGTGCTGGGATAGCAGTCACCGTACTGCCTCTTCCTTCGTCTTTCTCCCGACGATAGCGCCAGTTGCAGACTCTGGGACTGAGACCTGTGCACTTAGAGCCTCTAGCACTTGGGTGGAACAAGCCTGGGGAATACCCTAGGTCAGGGGTGGGCAAACATTTTCTACGGAGGGCCACATTGAAAACTTTATTGTTGTCGGGGGCCGCATATCTATTTGTCTACTACTCTACTTCAATTACAATTTACAACGTATGAAACTATGAATTAATGATAATAACCATGTAGTTGTCACACTGTTTTACACATGCACATAACCGTCATAACGTTTTAAAATACGAACTGAAACAGTTTCTAATTTGGTAGTAAGATTTTACTATTCATAATTATTTCCACAAAAGTTTATTGTTACCTATCTGTAAATTGTGCCCGAAATCAGAATGTTTTGTTTGGTGGTGTCTTTTTAAATTGTACTCCTTAAAGACGCTCACACACTCACGGCACAGCAAACAGACTGCTTTGCTCCCAACGTTCGCGAAACAGTACCTAGCAGTCCATTCGTCATTAAAAGCCCGACATTCATCCTCAACCTTTCTTTTCTTGGCAGCACTCATGGTTAACTCAACGTTTATTCGCTTTCAAATTACGAAAACTAAACTTCACCTTTCAAGATGTAAATAAAAACCACTTCCGGTTGAGCTGAAAAGCGCAAGAGCAGTTTCGAATAGGGATGTTAACGCAGTTTCGAACAATCAATACTCCATACTCAATAGGGGTGTGAACGATTAATGACTAATCGATTTTGGAGCCATAAAAACATATTTAATATCCCTAGATTGGAATCAAATACTCGGAATAAAATTTTAAAATATAGCGAAAATTGTAATCGAACAAAATTAACTTCGACGCAGGATCGCAATATGTACTGCCCACGGGCCGCATAATATACTCTGGCGGGCCGCATGCGGCCCGCGGGCCGTAGGTTTGCCCACCCCTGCCCTAGGTGTCCCTCGAACTTGGGCGGTGCCCGTGTCTGCGCTTTTCTTAAAGGACAGCGTGGACAGCTGCATCATCCTACTCTTCTTTTCCCCTCATTTTACGCTTCTGCCTTCCATTCTGTTAACCGTTTGGAATCATCAAGGTCATCGTCACGCGCCGATTCACAATCGGCGTCAGATGCACGGAACAGGCTCCCATTGGTGACAGATTCGTAACGGGACTTCATCCGTTTTCTAGAAGAAGTTGAAGAATTCTCCCTAGCCATCATGCCTAACCAATGCAAAATTAATTTTAAAATAATAGGACTAAAATTCTAACGCAGAAAATGCAGCAGAAAGGATACAGCCAACCGTTGAAAAGACCGCTGCAAGCAATGAATAGTCTCGAATTCTTGAACACGTTTCCGCACGAATGTCACCATTCGTCTCAACCTTCTTCAGTGATCCTATAATTAAAATAGAATTGAATTAAAGGACCGCTCTTCTGCTCCTACTTATTGGACGAATATCACACTTGAAAGAGGTGTGTAATTATGATCAACAGTTCTCACGATTCGTATGGCATAAAACAGAACGGAGCCACTGGGCCCTGTTCTCTGGGGCACAAATCCAATTTAACCACCTTTACTTGAAAAATATCATTTCCTCTATTGACGGCCTTGAACCTCAAACTGAACGTTAAGAACCTCATTGAAACATTGTACACACCAGAGAAATTCCCAAACAGTCCAACTACTTTGATTCAAGATGGCCACCGACATTAAAGATGGCCGTCTCAAAAAGAAGCAGTCACACATGCCAGCTTAGGTCAAATGGTATGGCTGTCATGGCAGGCTGGCAGCAGTAAGATGTCGTTAGACACTGGAAACTGCAATGATGCAAACAGCAGGAGCTATTAACGTAAGTGCCAACTCCTTCGGGAAAGCTTCGGAAGTGACCCATTGACCCCTGGGCATGCAGAAGGTTGTCTATGTATGATGATGATGGGATGATGATGATGATGATGATGATGATGATGATGATGATGATGATGATGATGATGATGATGATGACGATGACGATGACGATGACGGTGACGGTGGGATGGTGATGGTGACGATGATGATGATGATGACGATTGATGATGATGATGACGATGACGATGACGGTGACGGTGACGGTGACGGTGACGGTGACGGTGAATGTGACGATGATGACGATGACGATTATGATGACGATGACTATGATGATGATGATGATGACTTTACACATTGGTTCCCTTATCCCTTAGTTATGTTGAAGTAGACAGACAATCAGACAGACAGATAGGCAGACAGACAGAGAGGCAGACTGACACATAGATGAATAGACAGTCACGCAAACGTACAGACTGAGAATCCGACACATAGACAAACAGCCGAAAATAGAACAAGTTATGAAGCAATCTTTGCTGCTGCATCTCGTGTTTCCATAATGGAAATAATTCAACGTAATTACTTAATATATTCATTCTTTCGTTCATTTATTTAGAAGTCTTATAATTATATTATTAGTAAAGCGTTGACATCGACATTACTACGCTTCCACACATCTACTAACAACAATGCACTGTTAATGCTTATACACGGTGATTCAATAAAAAGTAAGCCAAACTTTGTATTTCATATAAGTACTTCTAACATGAACACAGTATTCAATATTTTTGTGAAGAAACTCTCAGTTGTATGGTTTGATTGTTTAATTAAAGAAGATGTTCAAAATGTCCTCCTTTTGCTTGCACTGGAGGCGCTGGTGCCATTGGGCAACAGCATCGTCGACAAGGGCAACGTTTTCTTCAGTGCGCGCTGACCTTCGTCTGCCACTACCAATGACGCGGTCGACTGACCCTGTAACGCTAATTTTTCGAAGCAATTTATCTAATCCGCTTCTGGTCCAATGTTTTTCTGGAAACTCTTGGTAGAAATTAAAGGCTGCTGTAATTCTTGGATGTTCAAACCTTTTATCATGTGTAAATCTTCTTTACTAAAGGCATTTTTTCGGAAATTGCTAGTTTCTTGTTTATGTTTTCTATCGTGTTATCGTCTGCTTTTTGAGTAGGAAATTAAACCGGAAGTCAATAAAATAAAAAAGTAAGTCTGTGCATATTTTAATTTTGAAAATATTATTAATAAAATATAGTTCAAGTTTTAATATTTGTTTATAAAGTTTGGCTTACTTTTTTATTGAATCACCGTGTATATAGCGTCGGTCAACAGCTTTTTAAAGGTGCAATCTAGAAATCTATAAACAAATTTCTGCCCATGCTGGTATTCGAACCCCCGACCTCTCGGTTGACGGTCCAGCACGCTTGAGCAACTACATCAGTTTAACGACATCTCGTTGGAACATAGGCCGCTGACGTTTTAACAAACATAAGCAATTTACAAACAGCATTCATATTCAACTACACGGTGGTTCAATGAAAATTAATCCAAACTTTGTGTTTCATATAAGTACTTCTAACATGAAAAAAGTATGTCTGTCTGCCTGTCTCCGTCTGTCTGGGTGCGTGTCTATCTGTCTGTCTCCTTATCTCTTCTATGTCCTGTGTCTGTCTTCGTCTGTCTGTCTGCCACTACCAATGACGCGGCAACGTTTTCTTCAGTGCGCGATGACCTTCGTCTGCCACTACCAATGACGCGGTCGACTGACCCTGTTACGCTAATTTTCGAAGCAATTTATCTCATCTGCTTCTGGTCCAATGTTTTTCTGGAAAACTCTCGTAGAAATTGACGGCTGCTGTAATTCTTGGATTCCTCAAACCTTTTTATCATGTGTAAATCTTCTTTCACTAAAAGGCATATTTTCGGAAATTGCTAGTTTCTTGTTTATGTTTTCTATCGTATTATCGTCTGCTTTTTGAGTAGGAAATATAAACCGGAAGTCATTAAAATAAAAGCGTAGATTATGTGCATATTTTTTTATTTTGAAAATATTATTAATAAAATATAGTTCAAGTTTAACCCTTGAACGGTAACCTTTTTTTTACACCGGTCCTCGGTAACCTGGGGGTGTTTTCTACCCCCTGGGGTAACTACTGTTGTTTGTGAAGTAGGAACGAAGTTTTCTAATTACAACGATACAGTACATCATAGTTTGATAATATTCTTTGTATTTAACACTGATATTCTATGCAGATGACTGACGTCATTACTATAATGACGTCATTGCGTCGTTATAATAAAACCAACACTCAAACCGGAGTCGCAGAAGTCGAGAAAGCGTGGTCGATGTCATGCGTGCCCCAGAAAAAGAGATATAAAAGTTGAAAACCAATGCAACTGAATGTGAACAATTTGTTTGTCAGCAGCATGCTGAAAAGAAGCTAATATGTAAGAGATGTAGGCCTACAATAATTGTAGACGTCTTAGAAGACAGTCAGTAGAAGATGAAAGGCATGCTGTTACATTTATGGTTGCTGACATGTAGTGTACATAAAAGATAACATTACCTGAGCTTTTATTTCGTATGTTATAGGTTTATAGATAGCATTATGTTATTTGTTTGATGTGGACTAACGAATTTCAGATTCTCCTTTGCTTGAAATAGTATTATGCAATTATTTTTTCTTCATAACATCTCGTTTTTCGCCGCCATATTGAAAATATGTTAAATATGGTGACAGTATGCACACTGTTTTTTACATAATTTGAAGCATGGTCAATGTCAGGAAAAGTCACCAAAGCGATTGTAAAAATTTCTAGTACTTCCTTTAATAGCAGCAGTTATAACAGTCTGGGGGTAGAAATTACCCCCAGGTTACCGTTCAAGGGTTAAATATTTGTTTATAAAGTTTGGTTTACTTTTTATTGAACCACCGTGTATACAGATAGCTTACATGATTTCTGTTTAAACTGTTCAGGTAACTGTAACAGTTCAATTGAGTGTCATGTACCAATCTTGTTTGCGAGCAAATTATTTGCCTACCGTGTCTCACCATTATATAGCATCGGACAAGCACGTTTTAAAGGTTTCTAAATAAATAATTTTTAAAGGTTTCTAGAGAAATAATTTTGGTTTAAATTAACACAGTTTAACGACGCTGTATGACGACAAAGATCATTAGCGTCGCCCTCCTCCTTAATCCAGGCTTGGGACTGGCACTGACAGTGTTCTAAGCCTGGATGAAGGAGGGCGACGCTAATGATCTTTGTAATCACATAATGTCGTTACACTGAAACCACAGCTACTGCGTGGATAAACGCTACAATGGGACATTTTTCGAGCATAAGCTGTTTTTGCAAAATAACAATTAGACTTCCCTAATAATTATAGATACTTATAAAGTTTACGATACCCGTCAGTTTAAAACAGGATTCAGTGTAAGATATCTTCAGCTTAAAATTCACTTCACTTTAAAATACCCTTCAGTTTAACATATACCTGTCGGTTTCAGATACACTTTGGTTTAAGATACACCTCAGTTTAAGATAGATTTCAGTTTCAGATTACCTTCAGCTTAAAATACACTTCAGTAAAAGTAACCACTCAATGTTTTTAGTTTAGGTTTACTTTTATTCTTTCTGTCTATCGCGCGAATTCATTACATAGCCTACTTCGATGGATGCACAGTTTAACGGCAGCTTATGACAACATAGGCCGTTTCCGCCGACAAAGATTATTTTTGGCATATTACAGCTCTTACATTACATACTTAACATCGCTCTCCTTTTTATAATTAAGGAAAAATGCTAAAATTTGGTGTCTTTTGTAGTTAGCACTTGTGCACTTATAACGACGAAATTAGGCCGTATGGAAAAAAATATTATTTAGGCAAAAATTCTTATGATCCATTTTTAGTATTTCTGCTTTCGGATGACCTCTTTAGCCTTTCATTCAATTGTAATGCTTTCTCGCCCTTTTTTCATGAATCGCTTACATTTTCAACTTCTTAACGGTTAAAAGAGAGCGGCTTGAACGTTTCAAGAATTTAAACTACTAATCCCTTAAGCGCAGTTGCTTCGTTTTGATATAATAGTGAAGCCAATCGAGATTATAATGGCGCCGGATGACAAAGTTTTTAAGGTTTCTAACGAACACAGTGCTTGATGCCATCTTGTGCATGGCTGTCAGAAGCGTTGGAGACTACGATACCTTTTTCTTGCAATATACTAATAGGCCTACTATATATAGTCCAGAAGCATAAATGGATTATAATAATTATATGAGTATCGGTCGATGGGATAACTTCAAACAAAAAGAATTGTGACAAGTTTAAAAATAGACAAAGTGTAACTGATATGTACCTTAATAAACTGTACGGAAGTGAGAGAAAATCTACTAATAAATATTTATAAAACAACAAGCGCTTGCAAATGCAAATTACGGGAACTCACGTGCAATGCAAGGTCAACGTAAGGCCATCATGGCAGCAATAAGATGCCTTTCAAGTTTCAACACTGGAAGCTAGATGCAAATATACACGTTAAGTGCCAATGCCTTCGGGATATCCTGAGCAGTGACCCATTGACTTTTTAGGCCACTCAAAAGACGGAAAAAGGTTTTCCGCCTTTTGAGTGGCCTAATGACCTCAATAAAAGACCTTTTGTTTCTTCACAGTTTGTCGTGAAGCATTTTCCGGGCGCTGTGACCTTATGGCATCATTTTATCCTATTTTTGACGCATGTAGCGGATTTTAAAGAGTATCAAAGGCCTTTCTTGATGTATGGATCCAGAGAAATGTTCAAAATAAACAGTGTGATATTTCTTCTATAGACGAAGAAGAAGAGAGCAGTTCTGTTTATGCCATATGAACGGTGAGAAATGTTCAAAATAATTACACACCTCTTTTATGTGTGATAATCACATTATAAGTACAAGCAGAATCACGATTATGTAGTTCTTATCAAGACGAAGAAAGAGAAAGAAATCTAATGAAAACACAGCATGAAATGAACTGAAATGCCCTAAAAACTTTAAAGACGTCAACGGCCTTTGTAGCTATAAGATGTCGTTAGACATTGGATAAATAAATAGTAATGTAGTGAATTCTTGTATGTCGTTTAACGACATCTCATTGCAACAAACTTGAACAAAGGCCGTCATATAATCTTCGTTTAATATAACAAACTGACAAACCGCAGTGAGTTACATAACGGAAAGAAAGACAGATCTAATATATGTGGTATAGTTGCTGATTTAACCGTTTATTGAAAAGCCTAAATTAGAGTATGTGGGCTATGCTACCGTATTTTATAAAGAATTCTTGGTATGAAATTTCTGTCGTCTTTTGCGGGAAGTTGGAAGGGGTGAGACTTGGGGCGCATGTTGTAATGGCGCTGAGCAGTTGGTGGAAAGAGTCTCCGCAAGACGTGCGCGTCATTTACTGTCGTTGACGGAAACAGAAATTATTTCGACCAGTCCTTTCCGATCCAGTTTCAAAATTGTTGCCTTTCTTGTGTCCGATGTTTCTTTAATACGTAGTCGCGACTGGTATGCGTCTTCTCAGCCTGGAAGTGATTGGTCTGTACAACGAGTTTTGTATAGCTGATTCTATTTTTGTAAATTGTATTAACACATTCACATGGCGCCTTTTCAAGGGAGGGAGAGACTCACAAGAGTCGCTTTCGATCATATAACGACGGAAATCCAGGATCGAACAAATTGGTTATCAAGCGCTTAGGGAATAGAGTTAAAGAAAGACCAAGGAGTGTATGCCGTAGAATGCCAGGTAACCTACGATCCCTTGCCTTAGTGACTAAACAGTCGAGAATAATATATATGGAAAATTTTGTAAATGTAATTCTTAAGCTGAGAACGAAGTGACACGAGACACTGAGTCTTATACACCTTTAAATCGCTGCTAACCGTCGCTATAAATATTCCATATTTTCGTTTAGGCCTACTATCAAATATCTTTAACTTAAACTCAAGACTAACTTCTACATAATTATTATAAAACTGGATATCTGCCCGTCCTAAGATGGTTAAATTTATGGAGCTCGCACGCGCCACTTAAAATCGCAGGACCGGCGGCCCGCGGGCCCATAAAGGGCAATAGACTATCGTGCAGCGCAAATTTTATCACACGGCAATTTGAATCTACTTGACGGTTTAAAGTCAACAGCAGCGCCACCTACCGACTTTCATTACACGGAAATTTGAATCTGCAAAAGCATCGTCGCAGCGCCACCTACTGACTTTCATTACATGCAAATTTGAATCCATGCGACGGTTCAAATTTCACAGCAACGCCACCTACCGACTTTCATTACACGCAAATTTGAATCTATGCGACGGTTTAAATTTCAATCTCCAGATCCCCTCCCTTCCCAACCCCCGCCTATCTTCTTCTAACTGTGCTCTCTTTGAAACGGAGCGCCCCCTGGCGACGGATCTAACATACTGAGAAACAAAGAAATCATGCGACCTGTAACTGTTACTACTTGCTGGCTGCGCCAGTCTCGACCGACCCACGCGGTATTCGCGTGAAAGAAGCGCCTGAATCCGCCTCTGTGCAACTTAAACACGATATTCTTTCGTATGTACACAATCCAGTCAGTAGTAGCTTCAGTTTAACGACACTGTGATGACAATGATCATTAGCGTCGCCCTCCTCCTTCATCCAGGCTTGGGACTGGCACTGACAGAATACGATCAGTGGCATTATGTCATTAGATAATATAACCTAAATGGGGCTCATCAAAGTAGCAGGCCGTATGCGAGACAATTGGTATTTTCAAAATCGTCTCGTTGCGTCTTTCAATAACATTACAACTTTGAAATTTAGTATCCGAATAGTTTTACGACCGTTTATTAAAACAAATGAACGCCGGAAATGTTTAAGTTTTGGAACGAGCACATTGTTTGACGCCATCTTTTGGCTGTCAGACGCATTGAAGTTTACAATACCTTTTTATTGCAGTCTGCTAATACTATATATAGACCAGAAACTTCAATTGATGTGAATTATTCAAATCTCCGAGGAAGGATAGCTAAATTAAAAAAATCTGTAGGAACCAGAAAATAAGCAAAATGAGATGATGACTTTATACATTGGTTCCCTTAGTCATGTATAGACAGAGAGCTTGACAGACTGACAGACAAACAGACACACAGACAGGCGGACAAACAAACAGACAGAAACAGTCAGACAGACAGAAAGTTATTTATAAACAGAAATACAAACAGACAGATAGACAGACAGACAGAAAGACACACACAGACAAACCGAAAGAAACAGAAACAGACATCGAATGGATAGACACTCATGCACAGACACACAGACGGAGAGACGAATATGGAGCAAGTTATCTAACAATCTTTGCTGCTGCATCTTATTTCTTACTTCAGTTTTAATCAGATTCATTTATGAAAATGTGAAATAACTGACTATTAGACCAAAGAATAAAACCCGTGACCATATCTTACTTTTCCCGCAACAGGCTCTAAAACTAAGCGATTGAGGCGGGAAAAACCGCGGGATTATCAACACGGTGGACGACTGGACACCAATGGTCATGTAGATGTCGATTCAGTTTAAATCACCAGTTTAATTATAATATTTTAAGGCCTCAAAGACTGATGACATCGAAGGGATAGAAATTATTTGTGTGCAGTTTCAGCATAGAATTAATTCAACGTAATTACTGAATATATTGCTATCATTCATTCATTCAGTCAGTCATTCATTCAGTCATTCATCCTTCCATTTATCCATTCATTCAGAGGATTTTAATAGCACCCTTAATATTAATCGAACGCAAGTTAAGCGTTAACATCGACATCGCCATGTTGGCAATAACATCCTGAACACTAAATAAAATGCACAGTCAATGTTTATATATAGCGTCGGTCAGCAGCATTTTTAAGGTGTCACGTTTATCGTTAATGAATACAAATCATGCTATTCCTAGCGGAAGGATACTACACCACTACCGTACTCTGGTGGTGTCTGCCTCAAGGATGAGGACAGGAGGAGGGCGACGCTATGTATCTTTCTTATGATACCGTATCGTTAAACAGCAAATTAGATAACAAACCAGGTAGCGGAAGGAACCTATGCTCACATCTATCGATTAAAAGTAAACACATCCAGTTACTGCTTTAACTTACTAGAAAAGGTGAGAGAGGCAGTCATGGGTACGAAGGCGAATCTGCTTTTTTTGGACCCTAATGTGCGCTTCCTTGCAATGTTATTTTCTATATACAATGTACATAAAGAATGTAAGCGCTTTTAAGTCTTGGTAGCCCGATATTTGTTCTATATAAAGGATATCTTTGAAAAATTCCTCTCTGTTTCACAGCTCGTAATAAGCATTGTCAAGTACGGATCAAAGCGCAGTAGTAAAATTGGAGAAAATTCAGCTGCATTATAGTTTATGGTAGATCCGCCTCTACATGGCTATGAAGAGTTAATGACTTCATTTTTCTTATCTGCGGCTTAAGAGGACGGGTGGATTGGTGGCCAGACCTCTCCCCGTCGCATCATATTTCCTCCAACATCGTGCTAATCTGACAGCCGCATTCTCTAGGTGGCGCAGGTGGACCATTTTGAGAGGCATCTATTTGTCTAGAAGGGAGATTTGAACCAGTTCGCTGATTTGATGGACCAGGACGCTAACCACTGCGCTAATGTGGATATGGCAAATACGAAGCTCCTCTTCTCAGTCATCGGTGTCATACTCTCATGTTTCTCGGAGGCCTATTAGTTCGTAATCGTAATCGTAATCGAGCATTTATATAGCGCCACTCAAAAACAGAGGCGCTCCCTCTGCATGCGACAACCAATTGGTTGGTTAGTTGCTGGTTAACGACACTGTGTCACAACAAACATGATTAGCGTTGCCCTCCTCCTTTCTCCAGGATTGGGATGGGACTATGGCATGTATTATAGTGGCGGAGTTACAGACAATTGGATTTTATTAATAATCATCAATTTAATAACATAATTATGACCAGAGCGGCCGATGACGCTGGCGAGCGACGCAAATAATATTTAACCCGCTACGTCTCAAGTTTTTATAGCGTTGAATAACCCCATTTTGAAGGTGTCTAAAACGAGCTCTCTAACCAATTGGCTAACGTGGTCCATGATTAGGTATGCAAGAATCAGTAGAGTTTAATTGAAACATTTCCAACATAAATTCATATTAAATATGTGGATGTTATTCAGTTGGCTTAGACCAGGCATGGGCAACTTCTTTTAACAGAGGGCCGCCCTAAGGTTTTAAAGGCAGTTGAGAGCCGTATACCAATCGCGGGCTAATTTTTGCAGATTCTTTTTGCCCCAGAAAATGAAACGATATTAATTATATTCTAATTAAATATTGTCTGAATAACCGTTAACGCAAATGAAGGCAATTTTAATGATGAAAATCTATTTATCCTAATGCATACAGTCCTACACTAAAAATAAAAACAAAATATGTTTTATTCCGTTTTAAAAATACATGAAACTGTTAGTCTGTACAATGTAGGCCCCCGTGCATTTTTTTGGCTTGCTGTGTTTAATGTGAGATCTGTCTCACGACACAAACCTGGAATGTTTGCTTTAATGTTCGAAGTAGCAATTCGAAGTTAATTGGAGAGATAATAATAATAATAGTAATATCTTTTTCTTTAATGAAGCGCCGGAAAACCCACTGCTCTGTACATTTACATGTTATGACAATTAAACAATTCACAAGAACACAAAATGACAGAAGACATAAATCTTAACTACTAACAGAACAGACAGCCTGCAATACACGGCGCTAATAGCAGCCTACAAAGCATGTCCGCCTACGGACTCGATCTCGGTACCTATCGCTCTCTATGCCAGTGTGTTATCCAATGCGCTATCGGGCATCTGCTAGTCTGCATCAGCTTTTGCACAACTTGGTGAATGTCATCTTTGAGAAGAAATATCGGTACATCATGCATGGAAACAGTGCAACCAGTTTCCTGATATGAAAATCTAAGTGAAGGGTTAGAATCCTGAGAAATGTACAGTTTTTAGAACTTAATCAGAGGTACCTCACGAAATTTCCTTTCCAATTCACTGCTGCATTGGAGTTCAATTGCATTTGGATTGAGTTTGTTTCTAATTGGCATCAATGGAGAAGGAGATCCGAACAATTTGAAGTCTAGTTCTTGATCAGTCCATCAGCAAATGGAACTCTACCTTCTGTAAAATTATTTGTTCTGTGCACTTCTTGATATTTGCAGAGTTAGTAAAACAGGGAAAATGCACAGAGTTGCCTTTTGATAATTGAATCCCCCAAAGTAGCTACTTCATTTGAAAAGTTCTGATACATGGCTTCTAAAGTAGCGAGCCTACCCACTGTCTTGGCGGTCTTGTTTCATGCAGAGAGTAGATTAGGCTACATTGATGACTGAGTAGGAAACTAGTTGACTAGACCAGAGGCCGGACTTTTAGTAACAAGAAACATGTTTTAATGTCGGCCTATGTACAGAAATCCAGACATTTGTGTAGGGCCAGATAAAAAGTGCCTAAAGTGCCAGGTACAGTGCTAATATAAGAGACATGTAAAGGGCCAGTTCAAAGTAGTGTTGTTTTAGTTTTGCCTCGAGTTTGGTTTAAGTTATTATTACTTTTACATGCCTGGTGTTTTAGTTATTATTAGTTTTAGTTATTTCTCCAAGTTTTAGTTTGAGTTAATAGAAACTAAAACTTCAGTTAACTTATTTCTATTCCTTAAAAATTTGAGCTGTAATATGCCAAAAATAATCTTTGTCGGCGGCAACGGCCTATGTTGTCATAAGCTGCCGTTAAACTGTGGATCCAATCCAAGACAAATAATTACAAGATTATTTATTTAGCCACAGTTTAACGTCGTCTTATGACATCAAAGGCCGTTAACAACAATACGGAAAATATACAATACAATCAGAACCAGAAACTTATAGCATCCGAACGACACCATTAAGTTAAAGGTGTCAAACGGAGCTTTACAATTTCACTAAATAATTATTATTCAATATTTTTGCAACATAAAGTAGTTGAAGATTACAATTACAAGATTAGAGGAAATCTCCAATTTAGAGCATCGTTCACACGCGATTTAAAGATGTTTAAGCTGATCATAATATTTATTTTAAAAATATTAAATAATAATGATCTTCTTTAATTTTACAAACCGACAAACGCAGTATGATTACAATTCTCTGTGAATGGATGATCACAAGTTACTACGGGAGTCAAATTTAACTGTATACAGCAGCCATGCAAAGTGCTCGTCATGTCCTACTACTCATTTCACCGACGCCATCTTACCTGTTTTAAGGCTGCGGGAAGCGATCTCGCTTCCTGCTGCTCTTCATGCCAATGATGCTACCATTACTCTATAGACCCCTCTCCCGATGAACCCCCTAATATTAAGCAGTAGTATCCAGTATGTAACGACATCTCTTGCCATCCATCGAAGGTTATTGACATCAATGGAAATTTTTCGTACAATTCTTACTGCAGTAGAGACCCTTACATATCTCCCTGGCGATTGAACTGAATATTCATCACCAAGCAATTCGTTAAGTTAGTTGCCAGTTCACGACGCTCTACAACAACAAAGATTATTAGCCTAGCGCCACCATCTTCCTCCTCATGCGTACTGGCCCCGACCAAGAACACAGCACTGGCGGAGTTTGGATGGATTCCAAAAGTGCAATAAGGTCGAGAGGAAAATTCCGTTAAAAAGATCTCGCCATTGGTATGACATGATGCATATTGTTCAACGACGCCGTGTTATAACAAAGTTGACTTGCGTCGCCCTACTCCATCCAAGCTTGGAACAGGCACTAACAGAGTATATGTAGTAAGTGGGGGATTAGAAGTTTCCGGTTTTTAACATCTTATGGCAGCAAATGCAGGAATTATTTTGAACAATTATTCTTATCGTCGGTATGGCATAGGATGAGCAAAAGAACAGCTAGCGAGTAAACGAAAATCTCGTAAATATATATATATGGTTTGTGGTAAACGATTTAAAAGTGTCTAAGCAGATGGTAATATTTATCAATAGTAACTAGATTGTAAGATATCTCTTTTCATCAAAGGTCTTTGACGTCGATAGAATTTTTCGTACAACTCTTACTACAGTAGGGACCTGTATGCATCTACGCTAGCAATTGAACGGAATGTTAACAGGGACAATTTGTTAGGTTAGTTTCTGTTTGACGACTCTGCTATAGCAAAGCCGATTAGAGTCCCTATCCGACTTTCTCCACGATGTGGAATATCACTACCGGAGTGCAGACTATAGCGGAGTTCAGGTTATCCATGTATGTATTCCAATGTTTAACGACATCTTATATCTACAAAGACCGTTGACGTCTTTTAAGTTTTTGATGGATTTCAGTTCAATTTCATATAACTTTTGTCGTCAGTTTCCTTTCGATTCTCTCATCATTGATCCCGAGTCTGATAGGTTGTTGAGACTTCGATATTTAACAAGTGGCTGATGTCGATCGTTTATAATACATGAATTCATATAATTATAGCATATTTACATATCTGCATATATATGTATGGCCACAGGCGTAACTTTCTATTGTGACGGTGGTGTCCGGTCACCACCACTTTTAAAAGTGGTGGTGATAGTCACCACCACTTTTTGGTCCTGCAATTAAATATGTTTTAAATAATTATGTTTTAACCCTGCGACTACCAGTGGGGTCAAAAATGACCCCAGAGGTAGTTTGCATTAGTGCTGCTCACCCCCCATAAGAGATATCTCAATGAAATTTTATGACTTTATAGGTATTCCTGTTTTGTACAAAATTCAAAGTTTTATTTTACATTTTCTATCACCAGATGGCGCTGGTATACCATTTATACACTGAGTACCAGTGGGGTCATTTTTGACCCCAGTGTAAACTGAATAATTCTGACATAAGTAAAAATAACAAAATACATTTTTATTGAGCTAACGTTGATTTTAAATGTATTTTAACAAGGATAAACTATTATATATTGTTTACTTAGTAAATTTATTGCCAAAAATATTGACAGTCTGCTAACAGGTTCAAACTAGTTGTGAGAAACCCAATTCTAAAGGAAACGGAAGTGGATAAATAAGGAAGGCAGTGCCATCTATGGTGAAACATGGAGTGATATTTCTGACAAGTCAAGAAATGAAGCAGTACAGCAAAAATGTAGAGTTTAGACGTTGTTTCAGCGACAGCATGACTAGAAATCGGTTCCAGAAAATATCACGTGCCTTTAGATTTGACGATGTGGTGCGCAGAATAGAAAGTCAATATCCTAAACAACTTGCACTTATTTGACAAGTGGACAAAATCATAAGAAAATTATAAGAAGTCGAATATAATCTGTGCAAAAAGTAAGCGCAATTATGTCGTTCTTGCCGAGTATACCTGCATAAACTGTAAACAGTAACTGTAATGACCGGATATTGTCAATACTAGTTTTGAACATAGAACACTCGAACACTTTAAACACTGATCTGAAAATATTAAATTAAAATTTTATTCATTTCAACAGCCTAATCATGTTCCAAATACTTTACTAATATTTGTTTTCATGGCAATAAATAAAAATGTAAAAAACGAAGAACTTATTGTAAAAATTGTGTTGGGGTCATTTTGTCCCCACTGGTACTCAGTGTATCAAAAAATCTGGTAGTCTGAGGGTTAACATGAAAGCATTTGGCCGTCTACCGTCTATAGGCTACCGTATTCATGCATAGGCCCAGGGGCGTCTACCAAGGGGGGAAGTGGCTCAAGTTGAGCCAACTGAAACACAGGGGGGGTAAATTTTAAATTTAAATTTTGGGTGTGGAAGATTTCATAAGTCAAACGAAATGCACCTTAAGCTAAAATGAAATAAAGATAGATAAAAGGCCTTCCTCATAAAATTTGCGTAGTCATAAAAATGAGCTATAATTTGCAGGTTAATTTTTCGAGCATTATTGAAAGCATAGATATGATAACGTTATTATATGAATTTATATCTATGATTGAAACGTCATCCACTAAAGCATAGACAGCAGCCGTGTCGCTAAGTTTTAGTGTTTTACGTGTTATATACCAGTCTATTTATGTTTCTTTTATTTTTCTTCTATTTCGGAATTTATAATATTGAAATAACTCTTTCAATCGATGGATATTACGTTGACGTTTTGACCACAAATTATGCCGCGTGAGAAAACACTTTACAAGTACCGGTGTTTGGAGCCAGCGTGCTCTTTCCTGATACGAAGCGATAAATGGCTGCAGCATTGCCAGGATAAACATGCTTTCAAATATGCCAGGTAATTAATAGTAGTGTGCCAGTGTTTAGCCTTAACATTTGACTGTTTTATACAATATCATAAATGTATGTATATTATAAGGGACCGTATGGCGTATACGTAACGTATACGTATATTATATATGGATAAAACTATGAGAGGCACCACTAGAAATGATAAACCACTTTTGCTTGAAACTCCGAATTCAGCTGTTGATGATGAAGAACTATGCGATGATATTACTGGAGATGTGGTCGAAAATGTGGATAATACAGAAGAGTCAAGGAATAGACGTGCTTGGGTCGAATATACATTCACAAAGCCACTAAGGGTTCTGCAAGAGCTGTCTGGGTTTCCAAATCTGAACTGTCTGTACAGGAATTTGGCATTCCTTGCAGTCACTAGTTGCAGTGCAGAGCGAGCAATGAGTAGAGTTAAAATTGTCAAGAACAGGTTGCGATCAACAATGCTGGATGACTGGTTTTCGGCATTGCTTGTGCTTGCTGCCGAGAAAGATTTATTGGATAATATCAATGAAAATGACATCATTGATCGCTTCGCAATGTGCAGTTTGCCACTGCAAAAAGAACTAATTCATGGATTTAGTAATAATTGACAGAATGGTACTCTGATTGTAATTTTGTACGATTTCTTCAGTGTTAACTTGGTTCAAGTTTAAGTTGGTTGTTATAACAGAAATTAGCACTCATGATTACGCCTATGTATAAAAACTAATACTCCTGATTTCTAAAGGGTAAAGGCTATTAACGATACTCATGATTATATTTTATATGTATATATATATATGTCATAACTCATGGCAATGATGACATATTACATGATATTCTGCTATTCTTTTTGTTGTGTGAGAATTAATGGAATGATTTCTCACAATTATTTTAGAACATATCTTATACGTTCTGCAAAAATCCCTAACCCCTTACAAAACCAGAACTGAGAACCTCTCGCATTTTAGGCTCCACGAGCATGCGCCCTTACCGATGTCGCTACCTTGACCATACGACCTCGACATAAGGATAGCCTGAGAAAGTGCTCAGGATAGGGGGAACTTGAGCCAATTTATCATAAATTATAGGGGGGATAGACGCCCCTGCATAGGCCTACTTAACATCGCAATGGTGGCAATGCTGATAGAGGCCTCCACAGTGTGTCCACACTACCTTACTTGCATATGTTTGGTTTCATAATTTGGGGACGTCAGACACGTCATCAATTTTGTTTCTATGAAAGGTCAAAAATATTAAATTCATATGAAAAAATGGATCGATTCATTGTAAAGAAACCGCGACAGGTTATAATTGTTCATGCAATGTATCCTGTTTCCGAGTTAGGCTGTAAGCTCTATCTGCAGTCTATGGTAATTTAGCGGAAAAACCGTAGTTTAGGCTGGTAAATTATTTTATATTGTCAATTTAAGATGGAAGCTGGATCGATGAAAATAATTGTTGGCCTAAATGGAAGTTGGATTGATGAAACTAAGTCTTCGTTTTAAATGGACGTTGGGTTGATGGAAATAATTGTTTCCGTAAATAGAAGCTGGATTGATTAAACTAAGTCTTCGCTTCAATAGAAGCTGAATCGATAAATTGTTTTTACTTCAATAGGGATTGACGAAAATAATTCTTGCCTTAGGAGAAGTTGGATTGATGAAAAAAATGCTTGGTTAAACAGAAGTTTGATTGCTGAAATTGTTCTCGTAAATGGAAGCTGGATTGATGACAATTATCACGGACATTGGTAGCCTGCTTACTTACCAGCGTCAAGACGTTAAACTAATTTACCAACCTAAACTACGGGATAACCATTTAGCGTTGACAATGAATATTGATACCATAGCGTCGATTATTGGTAGTACAGTAGTAGCCTAAAAACAATATTCATTTAAGAGCCGTAGTAGCAGCCGGACAATGCGCATACAGCGTGTTTCTGAGGCTTCGACACTGCTAGAGTTTCTGACATCCTTCGCAACTGTACTTGAAACACAATCGAACACTCTCTGGGCAACCCTCTGATTTAACGCAGCGCTTGTGAATAAGCTGGTGTCCTGCGCTTATCTAGCGTTCCAGTAGTAGACCTACGTTAAACATTAGGAGCGGATTGGTCACCACCACTTTCTGGGGCAAAGTTACGCCCATGTGTATGGCATACACCCTGACAAAGAATGGACTAAAATATATTAGATTAATTCAGCAAATTATACAGAGTGAAAGGAAATAATTATGTACAGCGATAAATTACAGTACTTCTGGACAGTTTCACGCCCCTAATTATTCCCACCCGGCTAACCTCATTTCGCCCACGTCTCAAAACCAGCGCCTGAATGCGCCTCCGTACAACTTAAACACGATATTAGTTCGTATTTACACAATCCTGTCAACATAATATTATGTCATTAGATCACATAACATAAATGCAGCGTTTCATTGTAGTAAGTTCTATAGGACACAGTTTTTATTTTTTAAATCGTGTTTTTACATTTTCAGTAATATAATAATATTTAAATTTAGTAGGCAAACAGTTCTTTAAACCTTTAATTAATATCCGACATATAATTAATGAAGCCTGACGAATACACAACTATTTCAACGAGTTAGGCTACTACTCGTCTATTCTAATTGTGATTGTATTCGCAAATTTATATAACGCCACTTAAAGATAGACTCACCAGAGGCGCATTCAACCAAACACAATGAGACCACGATCGAACAAAATCATCTTCAGGCGCTTCCTGAAAGAAGGAAAGGGAGGTCGAGAAGTTCATCTGTGAGGATTTTAGACAATTTATTCCAGGACGATATGGGCCAACCACAGTAAGACTGGTTTGCTGGGCCGTGGAAGTCCGGGTCGGTGGAACAACCAAGTCATCAAACATTGCGTATCAGAGCTGAGAAATATGTGACCAGGTGTGGCAGATACTGAGACACAAATCTCCTTGAGATAAGATGGAGCGGAGCCTGCTAGACAATCGCGCATCAAGACCATAAGCTCAGTGCTTTAATACTAAGCTCCAAATGGACCACATAATATTATAAGTTAATAAGTAAGTAGGTATATTCTTTAGTAACTAATTGCCAATCGCACTTTGGTGTAGAGACATCTTACAAACACATTTTAAAGGTATAATCCTGACAATAAACGTTTTTCGTATCAAGTAAGTTAGTAAGTAAGCGAGAATATCCCTTAATAAACCATAAGGTCAACCACACCTTGGTGCAAATCATTATAGTCATTAAAGTCCCGTATATATATATATCTAAGAAAGTCAGCCAATCTTGATCAGACCTTATACATCATCCTAGTGATGAAAGTTTTACGCATCAAATTATCTGAGGGAGGAATAATACGGTTTTGATTTGGGGGGGCGGAGGGAATACTGAGACGTTTTAATTGGGGGAAGCAATTCATGTAACACATGCCCATTATCCACCAGGATCGATGAAAAATGGCTGGAATCAGCCTTCATGCATAACACCACTACTTCCCGTACTCCGGTAGTGCCAGCCCAAGTTTGGATAAAGGAGGAGGGCGACGCTAATTATCCTTGTTATAACAGCGTCGTCAAGCAGCAACTAACCTAACAGAATGCTCGTGTGACCAACATTCCGTTCAATCGCCAGAGTAAATGCATAAAGGTCTCTAATACAGTAAGATTTAAACAAAAATATTTCTATTTACGTTCAGGACATTTGATGGCAAGAGACGTAGCTATAACTGATTAACATTGTTAAATGTTACGATCTACTTAGACACCTTTAAATCGCTTCTAACATATGAAATATATATGAAATTTTCGTTTAATCGTCAATCGTTTAACCAAAGTGGCAGACTATAAAGTGAGAGCGACGCTAATCATCTTTGCAATGATACGATGTCGTTAATCAACTAATCAACCAATCGCCAAATGGCGTCAGCGACCGTTTCTGACGTTTATTGGCCAAAGTAGTTAACGACATCTTGTGACTGCCGAGTTCAACGACGTCGACATTAACCCTTTCGCCCAATGAACCCAGGTTAATGTAATTGGTATATTTATAGTCTTATTCAACGACACTTGGTCAAAACGAAGAGGATTATCCTCGTCTTTATCAATAGGCTTCGTCCTTGTATCACCTCAGATGACGACAGTGTGGCGGAGTTTTTGGAACGAGTGGTAATCTCAAACGCCATATTCGTAAAGCGCCACCCGAAAGCTAAACGCAGGGCACCAGCTTATTAACGAGCGCTGAATGAACGTGATTGGTGAATGGATTACTGGAAAGTAATTAAAGGCAGAGATGTGCCACGTACATGGTTTCAGGTTCAAGTACAAAAGCCAAGTACAACATTTCTGAATAACTGTTTCTGCCAAGAACTTTATTTCGTATACAGTGATAATGATAATGATATTGCTAAATATCTAACTTGTTGTTAGTTAATTTAGTTGTGTTATTTGATTGTTGTTTATGTACTTGTAATTTTGACTTCAAATGATTCAATTAACTCAAACTCAAATGATATCCAGCAGGTTGCAGTATTCTGTCGAAGTCTACGGTGTAGTGTTCATGAATAATATTACATATACACAAAACAGTTTTGATAATCTTCCACTTCTTTTTCTTTTCTTTGCCTCGTTGGCGATTTCTAGAACGTGTTTCTGCCCTTGCTTAATGTCGCATTGGCCGACAGAGGTCTATCTCTCTCTCCGCTTCAACTTTCCTCTTAAAGACCGGACGAATCTCACAGTGGAATTAGCTAGGTGGCGCATCTGGTTCGCACATTTGAAGCAGCTTTTTGTCCTGATGGAGATTTTAACCCTGCGATCCGATTTCACAGAGTCGAGGACGCTAACCAATGCGCTAGTATGGATTTGGAAAATAGGACGAAAGTTATCGAAGTTCTTGTACTTAGTCATTGCTGTCATATTCTCCTGTTTCTCGGCGACTTAGTGTGTAGCATACAATAACCAATGGGTTGGTTAGTTGCTGTTTAACGACGCTGCGTCATAGCAAAACGATAAGCGTCGCCCTCCTCCTTTCTCCAGACTTGGGATTGGCACTACAATATGTGGGATAGTGGTTGAGTTTAAACCAAGTATTGGCCTTCATTAATAATCATCAGTCTAATGACATCTTATGGCAACAACGACCTTTACTGACAGTAGGTGAGACTTTAGTAATTGACCGTTATTTAGCGTTGGGTGACAACGTTTTAAAGGTGTCTAAAATGAGAGCGCAATTGGCTACCGTGGTCCATGCTTAGGCATGCTAGACACATTAGCACCTATTTCTAACATTTCTAACAGAAATTCAAGCTAAGTGTGTAAACCATTAGCGAAGCTAGGAAACAATTTCAAGGTATTCCATTGAACAGGGTCGCAAAAGTTTTTTTGTAGTTTGCGTACAAAAGCATACAAATGTTTTTGGGCAATTTGTCTTAGGGGTTGAACTCATAAACCCCCTAAATACCCACATCGGGTTGGTTAGTTGCTGTTTAACGTCGCTGCGTCACAACAAAACGATTAGCGTCGCCCTCCTCCTTTATCCAGACTTGGGATTGGCATTACAATATGAGGGATAGTGGCGGAGTTAAAACCAATTATTGGCCTTCATTAATAATCATCAGTCTAAATGACATCTTATGGTAACAACGACCGTTAACTGACAGGATATTGATCAGCTGGTGTGTGATGCTGACGCCAGTCTACTAAAGGCAGTGATAAGGTACGATTTCCATGTGTTGCGTTCACTGTTTCCCACCAATAATTACTCGTCATTATAATCTGCGACCCCGGCCTCATGATTTCACTTTGCCGGCAAGGGATGATCGAAATTTCATACCTAGAGTACTTTATGGTGTATTAGGCTAAACAATCATTTTCTTTAGCAATAGGTCTCAGTCATTAATACATTCATAACCCTCTTATCTATTTGACTATTATTTTTGTCTAATCGATATCTAAACTGTTGATTTTGTAATCTTGCTGCGTTTGTGTCAACGAGTTTGTGAAATAAAGGAATAGTAGTAGTAGTAGATCAAACATTATTAATTGACCGTCAGTCTCATACTTATATAGCGTTGGATGACAACGTTTTAAGGTGTCTAAAAGGAGAGCGCAGTTGCCTACCGTGGTCCATGCTTAGGCATGCTAGAAACATTATCGCCTAATTAAAAAATTTCTAACAGAAATTGAGGTTTAATGTGTAAACCAGTAGAAATCCAGGAGACAATTTCATTGGATAGGGTCGCAAACGTTTTTTTTATTGTATTTTGCGTACAAAAGCATACAAATGTTTTTGGGAATTTATTTTAGGGGTTGAACTCATAAACCCCCTAAATACCTACATGGTGTAAACGTTATTCGTTTGGCCTAGAAGCCCAAAATGAAATAACGAGAATTATAGTTATATATGTATATACATATGTATATGTAAACATATACAATTATGCGTATTTATCTAATCAACATAATTATATAGATAGAGTTACGGCGGAACATGAACAGAACGTGGCATATTTATGAATATTCGCGTATACAATGTCATCTGTGTATAATATTTAGAGCGATCAGTTACTTTCAGATGGCGCCACATCCCCCAATTATAATATTATGATTCCTCTAACCTGATTTCTCCCACGTTGCCAATGTCTGTACATACTTAAACACGATGCTCATTTGTGTTTACAGTCCAGTCAACATATTATTATATCGTTGGACAACATAATCTAAATGTAGCGACTCAAATTGTGCAGTCCTCAAGAACTCACGTGGTATTATTTTAAACCGTCGTGTAACAGTTTTCAATTAGTATTTAGTAGCGTTTCACTTTAGTTGACCAATTCATGCTCGACGCCGAACTTGCAATTGAAAGAAAACGTCAACTATAACTAGCGATGATGGAATAATATTTAAAGGTGTCTAAATGTTTTGTCTTCAATAGTTCCTCAAAGAGGAGAGAACTACTGAGAGGAAAACTAAACAGGGATCTGAAGAAACGAATGAAAAAGACACTGATATGGAATGTGCTGCTGTACGGATCAGAGACATGGACCATGACAAAAGAGGATATAAAAAGACTAGAAACTTTCGAAATCTGGACATGGGGAAGAATGGAGAAATCAGCTGGGGCGGACATTAAACAAAATTATGAAGAAGTGATGGGTGAGATTGGGGAAAAAAGAACCCTGATGTAAACAATAACAGAGCGAGACAAAGGAAATGGATCGGATACACGTTAAGAAGAGACTCGCTACTAAGGACGGTCATTGAAAGGAAAAATGGAGTGGAGGAAGACAAGAGAAAGACCAAGACAGATGATTCTGGATTGGATGATGACAATTGGATATGGAGAGCTGAAAGAAGAGTCCAAACAGCGAGTGGAATGGCGACATCGGATATTTAAACCCTCCACTATAGGAGGCAAAGAACCAGAAGAAGAAGAATAGCTAATCGGATGGATTGGGAGTTTACCGACAACTAACGACAACAAAGGTCTTTGACGTCTACATAAATTATTTTGGCATATTACCCTACTACTACAGAGTCCCTCCTTCTCCGTCTTCTTTCTTATAGTTTTGACGCTATGTTTAGGTCCCAGGTTAACCTCCATGACCTGTATGACGTTCAAATTTAGAAAGCGAATAAACCCAGTTTGAAAGGCCGAAGCCAGAACAGGGCCATGGTCTCCGGTCGCCTACCCATGGTCTCCGACCCATAGGCCCATAGGTCCAACCCCAGCTTATGGCCCAAAACCGATTTTGGGTTGTCTCAATGGAGGTTGTATTATTTTCAAGTAGGCCTGAGCAGAGCGCATTTTTGAACAGGGGCCCATGGTCCCCTGGCCACCAGACATTGCACACCCCCCTATAATATTATACCTAAGTGTACCACACACTCAAAGAATATTACAAAACAATCAATTGAAAAAATATATAGATTAATATATATACATGCAAAATGACAGGGAAAAATTCGTGCAAATATCTTTCAATCGGTAAAACAACTTTCTGCTCTCGTAGGTGCATCGGGCAGTATTGTTTTACTCACCTATTTCTGTTGCGTAATGGTGGTGGAACTAAACCATGCGCCAGATGCGGTAGGGGCATTAAAACACGAGTAATAGATTTCTGCATGGATTGTGGTTATTACACTGCTAAATTTAACCTTGTTCGTGAGTTTCGAGAAGAGTGCAAACGACTTTCATCAATCACAATTTGAATACCAGTTGAACAAATGATTTGGTTTATGTATGAACTGTGAACATGATATTATCAGATCAAGAAAATATAATAAATTTTAAATAAAGTGAAGGAAATAATAATATATTAAAAAAAATCAATTGAATAAATATTTTGTATAATATATTAAGATTTTGTTATTGAAACACACACAAAATATTTTGGATGGCTTTGTCTATGGATGAATACATTGAGCAGCTGCTAGCTGAGTTTAACGGGCCTCCAGCTCTCCGGAATATTATACAGAATATTCTTGATGAGCCTATCCCGGAAGCAACCAAACGACGCTTATTGAAACCGCTTCTCCCAAGACCAATTCCTCCCGTGCGAAAACAAAGAGGTGTAAAACGAAAAGCTCTTCTAACAGAGTTTGACCCCCTGTTGTTCAAGAAGGATAAAGGCGCTCCACTACCACCTATTCTACTACAGAAAGAGTTCGCCAACAAGTTTTTGAGAGATTACCGCACAGTGGTACCTCTTGATCATGGATTAGAGAGAGATCCACTATCATACTTGAGTGCAATGGAATCTAGCATTGAGACCCTTATAAATGAAGACCTTACTAGACATGATGGTATAAAATACTCAGCAATGTTAACAGTTGAGTTTGAAAAATTAGGACTCACAACAGACAACACCATTAAAACGACCGCCTATTTCAGGACAAAGGCATATGAAGTTCTCAATGCAGGTGCAACTGGTAAGTCCGTGCAGGAGACAAAGGCTAAAATTTTAAAACATCTAGAGGCGTTTACCAGAGAGGGGTCTGGTTGGAGGGTGAAGCGAGTTGTGGCACTGGACATTGGTACCGCGAGATTTAAACCAATTCGAGGTAAGATGTACTTTCCAACTCCAAAATACCTACCTCCTCAATCAGTTATCAATGTGCAAAATAAAGACAACCGCTGTTTTGAGTGGGCAGTTTTATCAGCAATGTATCCAGCAGAGCAAAACCCACATCGTCCAAGCAAATATCGTGCCCACCTCAAAAAGCTGGATTTCACTGGAATCAAATTTCCAGTAGAGGTAACCAGCATCGATAAATTTGAACGACAAAATCTAGGCGTATCGGTATGCGTGTTTGGGTGGAACAAGGGGTTGTATCCGATCCGTGTATCAAATCAGAACTCACGCCACAATGTTGACCTTCTACAACTATCCGACGGTGAGAATCAGCATTATGTCTGGATTAAAGACCTAGGCCAAATTATAAATAAACATAATAAACATGGGCACAAATTATACCCATGTCGCCGCTGTATACATCCATTCTCTAGGCAAGACTTGTTGGACTCCCATATCAAAGATTGCCGCGGTATTAGCAAGAAACCGCAGCGGATTGTGATGCCCGAAGAAGGTAAGAATATACTCAAATTTCAGAATCACCACAAACAGATGCGAGTTCCATACATTATTTATGCTGACTTTGAAGCACTAAATATCCCAGTCGAAGACCTCGCAGAAACTAATACCAGACTCATTGCCGAGCAGAAACCATGCAGCTTCTGTTACATAGTGGTTCGAAGTGATGGTTTATCATACAAGCCCGTACTTTATCGCGGAGAGAATGCTGTAGAGGAATTTCTTCATCGCTTACAAGGTGAGTTAGCTAATATACAAAAAAATCTGGCTAATGCAGCGAAGATAGTCATGACAGAGACTGATAACCAATCATTCCGTGAGGCTACCGAGTGCCACATCTGCGGAGATGTATGTACTAGAAAAAGATAAAGTCCGCGATCATTGTCACATAACTGGTAAATACCGAGGAGCAGCACACAATGACTGCAATCTCAAACTTCGCATATATCCAGATAAGTGCAAAGTGCCAGTGGTCTTTCACAATCTTCGTGGCTATGACAGCCATTTGATTATGCAAGCAATGACTGGCTACGAGGCTGAGAAAATCACCTGTATCCCAAATAATATGGAGAAGTATATGACATTCAGCTTAGGTCAGCTCCAGTTCATCGACAGTCTCCAGTTCTTAAATAGTTCGTTGGACAAGTTGTCAAGCAATCTATCACTGGATGATCTAAAAATCACAGCGACACATAGTTTAAAACTAGATTTATTGCGGCGAAAAGGTGTGTATCCCTATGAATACATAGATAGCTACAATCGTTTCGAAGAAGACCAGCTCCCACCAAAGGAGGCATTCTACAGTAAGTTGACCAGAGAAGACATTTCAGACACTGATTATCAACACGCCCAACGAGTATGGAAGGAGTTTGACTGTAAAACCATGGGTGACTACCACGACCTGTATCTCCGAACTGATGTGCTTCTACTAGCTGATGTTTTCGAAACTTTCAGAGCCACATCGATGAAGCATTATCAGCTAGACCCAGCATACTATTTCAGTCTACCTGGAATGGCTTGGGATGCATTGTTGAAAAAGACAAAAGTCGAACTCGAACTGTTGACAGACATCGACATGCATTTATTCTTTGAAAGAGGTCTTCGAGGTGGAGTATCGATGGTATCCCAGAGATTCGCAAAGGCCAACAATCCACAATGCCCTGACCACGATACCACGAAGCCAAACAACTGGATTATGTATCTGGATGCAAATAACCTGTACGGATGGGCTATGCAACAAATGCTACCAGTCGGCGGATTTGCATGGTGTGAAGATTCGCCAGATTTTCTAAACGAAATACTGGCAACACCGGATGATGCCCCCGAAGGATTCTTACTCGAAGTGGACCTTGAATACCCGGAACATCTCCATGACGCCCACAACGACTATCCATTAGCCCCAGAAACCCTATCTGTCCGAGAAGATTGGTTGAGCGACTATCAGAGCTTGCTCGTGAAACAGTTGGGATGCAAGTTCACAGATTGTGTAAAGTTGGTTCCCAGCCTACGAAAGAAGGAACGATATGTGGTTCATTACAGAAATCTCAAACTATATCATTCGTTGGGCATGCGAGTCAGTAAAATTCATCGTGCTGTTAAATTTCGACAGGAAGCCTGGATGAAGCCGTACATCGAGATGAATACAGAGTTAAGAGCCAAATCAACTTCTGACTTTGAGAAGGACTTCTTCAAACTGGCTAACAATGCAGTCTTTGGGAAAACGATGGAGAACCTTCGAAAAAGGATTAGAGTCAACTTAGTGGCTGGAACACAAGAGGACAAACTTCGTAAATTGATCGCCGACCCAGCCTATCAATCGCATCGCATCTTCAATGGCGGACTTGCTGCAATTCATAGTACAAAAGGCAAACTGAAGTTGAACAGGCCGGTCTATGTCGGCCAGGCAGTTCTAGATCTATCCAAACATCTGATGTACGACTTCTGGTACAACGATGTCAAAGCGCAGTACGGCGAAAAAGCCCAACTTCTGTATACAGATACCGATAGTTTACTATTTCAAGTAGAAACTCCGAATCCATACGACGATATGTTGGTCAATAAAACTTCGTACGATCTCAGCGAATATCCGCGAGATAGCCCATACCACAATGTAGAAAATAAGAAAGTGGTTGGAAAATTCAAAGACGAATGCAATGGAGTTCCAATTGCCGAATTCGTGGGACTTCGCCCGAAGATGTATTCGATCCTACAGTCTACTGGATCTGAAATTCGAAAGGCAAAAGGTGTTCAGAGAGCAGTTGTTAAGAAAGATCTACATCACGAGATGTACAAGGAATGCTTGTTTGAGCAAAAACAGATGCGGCACACACAGGTTGCAATTCGAAGTCGCGGACACGAGATTGGTGTGTACGAGCAAAACAAGATATCGCTTTCCCCACTGGACACAAAAAAGTGGATAGCCGATGATGGGATTGTAACAAGGGCTTACGGGCATTATAAAATTGATTCGAAGATTCGGAATTGAGGAAGAAAATATATCAGCAGAAGTAGAGGAATATCTCAACGAACTTTTAACTTGAGAATTCTATCAGGTGGCAACTCAGTGTCTATAGGTACCACGATCAATTCCTCGCGAACAAATCCGCGGCCTGGTCCATCTACTAGATGATACAATGCCGGCTGGTCAGCTTGTTGGACAACATTTGAAATAACATGTATGGTCAACGACCAGTTAGGATCTGTAGCCCGTCTGTTACCACCCTCGAGTTCACCGGGTGCATACAAGTAACGGACCAGAACATCGTGTCCAAGAATCGGTTCTTTCAGGCCAACAGCACGACGAGCGGGAAGAGAGGGTTTCTGTACTACTCTATCAGCCTTAATGGCTTTAGCCGGAACCATACCATGTTTTCCGAGTAAACGCGTTGGTTCGTTGTTTAGTGCAGCCACAACCTCAGGCAGCCGGCGTACCCATTCCGCCGATCTTTCCGATGAACCTCGTGCAGCAAGGAGTAATTCTTGTGCGTATTGGGCTCCAAATAATCGCTCTGCCAAAGTTCGATTGAATCTTTCAACTATGCCCTGCTGGCGATGATTTCCAACTTCTCCACGCCTCACTTGCACATCGTGCTTCGTCAGCAATGGTTTAAAGGCACCCATAAACTCGCGGCCAGGGTCGACCTGTAGGAGTCTAGGCCAAGTCAATGGACCTCGCTTATAAATTCGGCCCAAAGCGGCTGCAACTTCAGAAGCACTTTTATCGACCAAAGGCTCAGCCTCTTTGTATCGTGAGGCCACATCAACCAGAGTCAGAGCATATTTGTACTTTTTACGACCAACTTTGTCATGAGGAAGATACAGCANATACACGAGTACATATACATGCGCACTTACACATATACCTACCTACATACATACAGACACGCAAAGATAAATACATAAATATTCAGAGTCTCATCTATTGTCTGGCACTGTGTTCTGGGTAGAGCACCTACCTATCTCCAGGAGCTCTTCACTTTAACCTCGGCCTGCTCTGGAGCGCTTCTGAGTAGTAATCATAAGGGGCGCTATATAAATTTCATAGATAGATGGATTGGATGGATGGATGGATGGATGATGGATGGATGGATGGATGACCTGAGAATGAAGTTGATGGGTTTCGTCGGATGTTGGCTGCTGATGATCCTGATCTCCAGAGCAGCATCGTTCTTACTGACGAACACCGTTCGCACTCTTCCATTTCCACCACAGATCGTTGAACTCCTTTGACCTTTACCCTCCTCTCGCACAGTGGCATAAACCCGACAGGTCTTCCTCACCCCGTCGCTAGAGGTCAACACCCTCGAACTGTCTGGAGTGAAGTCGATGAGGGTGATGTTGATTCGCTGCCCTCTGAGTGCCTGGATCGTCCAAGGCGTGTCCGACGCCCCACATCCGGTTTCACTGGAAATGATGCTGGCCAGATATCCGGTCTGGTTCGTGAGGGAGATTGGACGACGCGTCTGGCATTGATTGTCATCGGGAACAATGACTAACAATTAAAAGAACAATGAATAATCATTGTCGGTTTTTAGCCTATGATGTGGGCTTCATATCAAAACACAGTCACATATAGAGAAAGATCGAGGCACATACAGAGATAGGTGAACAGACGAAGGCACAGGCAGAGACGCAGACACAGAAAATTACACTGACAGACGGAGGCACCATCAAAGACAAAGACAGAGTTTTAAAATTAAGTATTTATATTGTTTAGAGCCCTTCTGTGGTTGATTTGTCGTGAAGGTCGACCTTCCGTTACTTACTGTTTACCTTCTTGGGATCGGAGGACTGGTTGAACGCGTCTAACGAATTATTTATATATCTCAAAATCACGCATTTTAAAGGTGTCTAATGGAGTCTAATGTTCCATATTTGTTAACCCTAAATGATTCTGCATGAGAGCTCTCCACTGAATTGAGAGCGATCGTCGAATATTTGGCTCTAATGCAACAATGTTTGTTGACTATTAATATCTTTTAAAATAAATATCTGCGAATAGATTGCTTTTTGGTGTTCAATAAAAATGTCAAATCAAATTAAAAATTTAGCCTAATAATAATTCCCGTAGTTTCGAGTGTTTAGCGACATCTTGTGACTGCCAGAGCGGAAGACGTTGATCAATGAACATACCATACTTTGTGGTAATTGTAATTTTTATTCGCAAATTATTATAGCGCCACTTCGAGAGAGATTCATCAGAGGGGCTCATCATTAATTATTTAGGAAGCTCTTAATTAATTGGGAGATCATAATTATTATTATTTTATAACTTCTATCGAGCCGGTGTTGTATACACAACGCATGAACCGATGGCGCATCAACACTATGCGTAATAATAATTATTAGGTCAAACAATCCTTAATCATGTTTTAATTAATCTCTAGTTCTAAGCAACGACTGATTATGTCACGAACGGTGAGAAACGGTCAAAATAATTAAACACCTCTTTTAAGTATCATAATTGCCCTACAAGAAGGCCGAAAAGCAGTTATGTTACAGTATTGATGATAATTTCTGTTATTTTTGTATTGGCTAGACCTGAGATTTAATCATTATTTCTAATATTCTTGATCCTAAGTTATTACGTAAAAATTGGTTTGTGCATAATTTAGTGTATGGGATTTATTATTTGAGTTGATTATTGTAATAGATAGCACTGACATTGAATAATATTTTTTTTATTATTGTACAAGCTTCAAAATAATTGGACTTAACTGAATACTTTTGCTCGTCATGCTGGCATCAAATATTGAACCTGCGTGTACAGTTATTAGTATGTTTAGGCTGATTGAACAGTGTTGTAAATAATGATACAGATGGGTGAAGTGAATGTAGATAGAAGTGAAGCTGTGTAAAAATGTCGAAATAATAGTTAGAAAATAATGCCATCCTTATAAACATCAATGAAGAGCTTATTAGACTACCAAATCAATCTCGACAAGAAAAAAGGCCATTTATGCTCATAATAAAATACAGCCTCTAAAACAAACTTTTTACTATATCCGACAATATAATTTCTGTCGACGTCAACGGACTTCGTTGCCAAAATATGTCGTCCGCTCTGGATTTACGACATAGCATGCGTTTAATGAGGCGCGCATACGAACACTGAGAACAATTTCAAATGATATACAAAGGGGATTCCTTTTATGTGAAGTTGAGTCCCCGATTCTATAATAAGCTGAAATTTTGATAGAATGAAGTGTCTGCGAGGGCGAGTCTATCTGCCAAGTTTCATGACGATTGAATGATTGTAAGTGAAAGAAGATGGGCAAATTTGACTTTTAGCCTGTGGCTTAAACAAGCAAGATTGCAAGGCAATCTGTAGTTAAACTAGATGGATATAAAAGACTCTACTGCTCTGCTGGACAACGACAAAATAATTTCTGTCGACGTCAACGGCCTTCGTTGCCAAAAGATGTCGTTAAACTCTGGATCCATCCATCCGTTCTGTATTACGAAAAGTGAGAACATTTTCAAATAATTACACACCTCTTTTAAGTATGATATACGACCTATAAGTAAAAGCAACAGAGTAATTTTTATATTTTACACTGCTTATTGTTTCAGTCCCAAGCTTAGAGAAAGAAGATGGGCAACGCTTATCATCTATCTCTCATACACAGAGTCGCTCCCCAAACTACCATAAACACAACGCTGAAAATTACTCAAAATAATTACACACGGCCTTTGTTGTCGTATTTTGCGCTATATAAATTCTCAGAATGAATGAATGAATTTTATCATGAAATCATACATAGTATACGCAGGAAGCTGTTTTAAACAGCAAAGCCACCTCTAAAGAACAGCTGAACTGTGGAGAAAGACTCAATTTCCTCAAGCTGGTCTTGAGCACAGGAAAATCCTACCTCCCTAATTTTAACAGAAACTGGGGTTGGCTCGGCTCCACAAATTTGGCTTTAAGTTGGTCTTTTCGAAACCATTAGATAATATTGGAAAAAAACCCTAGTTACATCATGCTATTATACACAAACATTTAATATCATGCATGCTGTGTGTAGGGCCCATGCAATCATGAGTGCTTCCCAAGCCCCATAAACAACGCTGAAAACTGTTCAAATAATTACACACCTCTTTTAAGTATAATATTCTCCCTATAAGTTAAAGCGAAAGGGCGCGGTTTTTGTATTGATGATTCCAGATTGTATAACATGTAAATGTACAGCGCAAAGCGTTTGTCAGGCGCTTGATTAAAGAAAAGATATTATATTATATTATTATATTATAATTATAGTAATTAGTATTTATATTATATAGTAATTAGTGCCACTTTTAATATAAACATCTGTGGATTGATCCAGTGTTTAACGACAGCTTATGACAACAAAGGCCGTTGCCGTCGACAGAAATTATTTTGGCATAATTATTACAGCTCATTAATCTGGGAATCTTAAGCTGAATGAAATATGAACTTAAATGTCCAAAAAAGGTATTAGATAACAAATGATTGTTGTATATAAATGAATTTGATGCAAATGCATATATTATATATGTAACAGTTTTTAAATATTTCTGTAAACAATTTTCTTATTTTGAGAGGCATAATAACGGCAAACAAATAGCCACGAAAAGAGCCTGTACGGCCATTGCAAAGAACCAAAATGGCCATCCAAGACTCAGGTTGCCATAATACAACTGCCAACTTGTGTGGTATTCAAAGTGTCCTGACCCGTCCCCGCAATACGTTAGCTTTTAATTAGCTGATGTGGTAAGAAGTAGGGCTATGGGTTCAGCCACCATAACATTCAACCATCCGACTGACAGACTGATTGCTCTAGATGCACAAATGAGACCATAGCACTACGCTGTAATGCGTTACTGATGGTAGCTACTCGTATTATGATTACGTAGTTATCGGCTTGAACTGTCATGTTACGAGTATTGAAAGGACGAAATTAGGCAACATAAATAGGACTAGAGCTCGATGTCTGAAACCAGAGTTTGTCTGTCTGCTTGTTTGGCTGTCTGTCTGTTTGTCAGTCTGTTTGTCTGTCTGTAATGTTTGTCTGTCTGTTTGTCTGTCTGTTTGTCTTTCTTTTTGTTTGTCTGTCTGTTTGTCTTTCTGTCTGTTTGTCTGTCTGTTTGTTTCACTGTCTGTTTGCGTCAGTCTGTCAATAATAATTACAATTACAAACACCATCACAAATTACAATCATATTTATAAGTATATCTTTCTAAAGGCACGGCGCAAATAAAACAGCACTAACCGAGGTTTCAATGGTGGAGGAATTGTGGAAACTGGAAGTAATGGAAAGTCCTGGCGTGGGATGTACAAAACCCGAAGGTGATGTGTGAGCCGGGGGTAGGGTGGCGGAGAGGAGGGCGTTAAGGGGCGCTGTGTACGCGGTCACCTGTCACCCTAAATAATACCCGTCTGTTCGATGACGGTCCTTCGTGACTTGGGTCCTAATTAAACCCGATTCTACGGAATAGTCACGCGACGTTCGGCATTATCAGAGATTTGATGAATGAGAGATGGCGCCTACTATAGGAAATGGAGGATCGGAGGAGGACGGGAGGAGGATAGGAGGAGGAGGAAGAGGAGGAGAAGGAAGGGAGGAGGACGGACGGGAGGATCAGGAGGAGGATGAATGAGGAGGGATGGAGGAGGAGGAGGAGGAGGAGTGTGACGGGAGACGACAAGAAGAGGAACATCGCACCGGGTGGGGTATTAGAATATAATATTATAATGAGGGCGCGTGATAGTTTAGTGGTTAGCATGTTAGACTGTTAACCAAAGATAGGTCGCGGGTTCAAATCCAGGCCATCGTAGAATTTTGTTTCGGGATGTCTGCTCTTCCTGCGCCAACTGAGCTGTAATGAGTGCACTGACCGTGCACTGTCTGTTGTAAGACGGTGAGGGAGAGTATTGGTTTTCCGCCTCATATGCCGAGGCTAAGAAATTGAAGTCGCTAACACTTCCAAACCATGGCTTCCTCTCAGCCTAGCTTAAGGGACTACTCTTCTTCTGCAATACAAGAACGCATAAATAAATGTATAGGCCTATCTATGCTTAAGAAGGTCTGAATATAATAATCAATCAGTTGAACGATAGCTACGTACATCGATTTATATCAACTGTTGCTTTCAGAATCAAAATTCCGTTGCTGTGGAATCAAAACGAGCTTTGAAATGAATTGATAAATCGTACGGCGTGTAGTAAGATTCTTCATTAGAAAACGCATTTCTCCTAGGGTCGCTCTGTTGAATGTAAGGGGCCTTTTGCCAAGTTGCGTTGATTGATTTCTGATGTATATATGGATTGTTTCTTTGGTTTGGAAGAAATATCGAGTGTGCTCATTTACCACTTCATTTACCAATGGAGCGATCGCTTCATTTACCAATAATACCATTAACTTGATTTTTCAATGAGGCTACCATTTCATTTACCACTTCAGTAACCACTCCACCTGAATAATTGCTTCCATGCAAAATTACCATTCCGATTACATCAACCGGTATGATTTAAACTGTAATAATCTAATCTAATATTCAGCTGCTACTAATACCATACCAGTTCGTTCAGACTGAAGGTTGCCAATTAAACTTACCATTACCATGACCTCATTCTGGTACACCTGATGCATAAGATGTCGTCAAACACTTGAAAGTCCTGCTACTGTTATTGTTGTAAAGCTGTATTATGCCATAGGAACGGTGATAATTGTTTTCAATTATTTCACACCTCTTTTAAATGATATCTTCATCATATAAGACTAAAAAGAGGGAATCTGTATAGTATGCCAAAATAATCTTTGTCGGCGGCTAAGGCCTATGTTGTCATAAGCTGCCGTTAAACTGTGGATCCAATTCTGTATTACCTACGCCAGTTCCATATTATTACGAAACCGAAATGACAGTTGTCATTATGTACTTCACCACTTCTTGTACTTAGGCACTGTCAATCCAAGCCTAAGCCTAGATGAGGGAGGAGGGCGCTGATGATCTGTGTTATCACACAGAATTGTTAAACTGAAAGTGAAACTACTACTACTGATTGTTATCATTAAGACGTCAACGGCCCTAGTAGGCCTAGTCATTAGATATCGTTAAACGTTGGGAATAATGCTAGGGTTCTGTATTATGCCACAGGAACACTGAGAACTGCTCAAACTTATAACACACCTCTTTTAAATGTGTTATTCGCCCTATAAGTCAAAACAGACGAGTGGTTCTCTACTTGCTTTCGTGCCCTTACCATTCTATGTGTCTGTAACAATAATGAAGCGCGTAGTGATGTGAAATGATTTTTTACCGGTAAAATCTCCGCATTATATTTTACCGTTGTAAAATATGGTAAAATATGGTTAAAAATGATTAAAATGGTAAATGATTAAAGTTTTATTTCTTTTCACTTAGGGCCTATTACAAATCATAAATAATATTTTTAGTATCAATATTCACTTGAGGTTTTCAATGTCAGCTTCATTCACAAGATTGTAGCAACTGATCATAGGCTTGGTACGTGTTGCTCAGATATTATGCCCTGTGCGCTTTGCTGTGTAAAATTCTTTCTTTCTGTCTGTTCATGGGCTCATCACCCATTGACAAATAATGTAGGATGATTGCTGAATTGTGTTGAAATAATACTCGGTTAGTTCTTCCAAAATTTCAACTAGTTTTCCTGCACCATTTTCTGTAGCAGAAATCTACCTATGAAATCTCCAAGCAAGTGACAAGTAATATTAGGCTACTGTAGGGCCTAATAGACAGCAGCAACACTGGAGCCTATGTATCTTCTTTTTCTCTAAATTCTACCTACTAGAACTGATAAGTTGTAGCTTTCTAAAGTGAATGAGACCTGATATATAGGCCTACCAAATATCAGAGAAGTTTTCATCTGGGCTGAATCACTTACAACAATTATTGCAATTTGTGACAGTGGACGAAAACTCACTTTGTAATAAAAATGTGTGTTTCTGAAACAAACTATCTATTTAGCAATGCAATAGGACTACTGAGGCATTTCAATATTTGTCTGTAACTGATAAATAGCTAAATACATCGTTGGGGAACATAACCAAGATATTACATCACTTAAATCATTTTTTTACCATTTTTTACCATATTTTATCAATTTTACCGGTAAAAAATCCCGATATTTAACCGCAAAAATATTTTACCAGTAAATTTACATCACTAGAAGCGCGTGTGTTGAACACCAAAACCTATTATATGCATTATAGTACTTTTATAACGTCTTTTCGGTAGCACCTTTGAGCTGTAATATGCCAAAAAAATAATCTTTGTCGGCGGAAACGGCCTATGTTGTCATAAGTTGCCGTTCAACTGTGGATCCAATCCAATCCAACACAGAAGGGCGCTGCCGCAAGGCTACCTACATGTAGGAATCACAAAACAAATCGCTGGGTTTAATCAAGAACGTCGTATGTAGTAGGCTACGTTTTGCAATATTTTGAGATAAACGAAGAAAACGAAAACTTTGCTTTAATCATTTTTGATTTAAACAGTGAAAATTATTTCTAGTTAAATGCTGAATAATAACAATCCTTCTTAGAATGCATTAAAGTATGCAGTGTATTGTTTACACATAACGTATAATTAGGTGAATTTTGTCAAAGTTTGACAAGATTCACCCTTTTAGCATAATACCTGATTAATGGAAATTAGCTATAACCTACCCTGCCGGATATTCTTTTCACTGTTAGTTAAGGTTTTCGTTTTTTCTTATATTTTCATAGTGTTTTGAATCGAGTTAATCATTTACAGTGTAATATGTACTATACTATTTGCATTGCTGTACGAAACTTTATGTTGCACTGTTTATCAAGGATTTAGCTAATTCAGATTTCTGAAATGTTGTTCTAGGTGTCCCTAGTTAGCGGGATCTTGATCCCTTTTGGGACTCCTCTTAAGGCCAATCTTGATATTTTATGTTGAAATGTTATGTGTTTTGATTTGGCTTCAATAAAAGAGTTTTGATTGATTTATTGATTTGATAGGAATGGTAAGAACTGTTAGAAAATTATTACACATCTCTTTTAAGTGCTACCTGCGCCGTATAAGAGAAAGAAGAACGGTTGATGTATAAGAGCTGTAATATGCCAAAAATCTTTGTCGGCGGCAACGGCCTATGTTGTCATAAGCTGCCGTTAAACTGTGGATCCAGTTGATGTATTACGTTCTGTCAGTCAAATTTCATTAAAAATGCATCCGAAATTACAATTGTTATTACGAACTCCGCCACTGCTTATAATCTGGCAGTGCTAATACCAAGCCTGGATGAAAGAGGAGGGGGACGCTAATGATCTTAGAGCGGAAACTCATGTTTCCGACCCTTATCGCCCCCATTGAACAATCTATACTATAAGTCTAAAAGTCGGTATATAAATATATATACGACCTCAATCTTGTCTTTATTCTTGAGGACTTTCATACTGGGAGCGCCTCTGATTGGTGTGCACTGTGAAAGGCGCTTTATACATTTGTAAATACAATACAATATAATATATATATACATATAATTTTTACGCTGGCCGAGATTTCAACCCGCAACCTCTGGATTGAAAGTACAGCACACTAACCACTAGACCATTGAGTGAAGGTGAGCGACCAACGAAACCGCTGCGGTGGTTCGATACCTCTCGATCAACGCCACCTCGCGGAGACACAATCGGCGCTCTAGCGGCCTCAGACGAAATTAATCTCTTGCCATCTGTCGACCGTTAGGAGGCGCTGCTGTCGTCGCTTGACTGTTTGCGCCGCCGCCGCTGGGGGCGCCAGGAAGGCGACGTCAGTATGACGCAGCCAAATTAAAACCTGTCAGCACCAGTCAGAGGAAAATGGCCGACGGATGATTATGAATGGATCTGACTCAACAGAGGATCTGCAAAAGACAGATCCAGATGGTCAGTACCAAACCCCAAGAGGTTATTCACATATATATATATATATGTATATATATGTATATATGTATATATATATAAGTATATATATATATATAATTGTATTTCTTAATGTATATAATTATCGTAATTGTAATTGAACATTTGTATAGCGCCACTCAGAGATTCAGAGAGGCCCCCAACCCAGGGCTCTAGCATAATAAAATTATAATATAAATATATTCGTGTGACAACATAAATTATGCGGTTATCATCATCATACTTGAAATAATATCAATATTTTACTACATTAAATGAGGCATGTGGCATGTATGCGAAATCTGAATTAAAGCATCGTTCTGAGTAATTATAACGCAACTGAAGTCAATAAAACGGGTGTTAATAGCCTACATCAAGTGGCAGGGTAATGGAATGGACATAATTGTTTATAATTATAATACTCTGTTCCGCTCAATTGCCATTGCTTTCTCATTTAGCAGTAAAAATTTTCCCTGTAATTATCTTGCCATTTAATCATGTATTACATAGCCTATAGCCATTATTTTGATATTTTAGGGAATGGAGGAGTGTGATGGGAGACAAACGAAGAGGAACATCGCACCGGGAGGGGTATTGGAATATATAATGAGGGCACTCGATAGTCTAGTGGTTAGCGCGATGGACTGTCAACCGAGAGGTTGGAGGTTCAAATCCAAGCCATTGTAGAATATTGGCTTTCTGCCAGTGTGATTCTCGTTACCGATAACGATAACGAAAATGTTCGTTAACGAAAATAAAATGACTTCGTTAACGATAACTATAACTATAACTAAAAAATATCATTAACTATAACTATAACTATAACGAAAATAACACTAACGAAAATTCATCTTTATTTTCGTTAATACAAACAATAAAAATAGGAAGTGCAATACTGACGATTCGACATAAATGAGAACGAAAAATGCGATATTTTTATTATGCAATTTGTCAGTTACTTTAGAAACTCGTGTATTCATGAAGCTGAATGCACCCATGCTTCAAAGGTTTTCAAAGCTCTGAGCAAATTGTGAAACAGCGTGTTAATACGCACAATTTTGCTTATAGCCTTAATTATTGTAACTAAGTAGTAAATAAAATTAACTAAAATAAAAATCCATTAACTATAACTATAACTATAACTAAAAAATAATACTAACTATAACTATAACTATAACTATAACTAAAATAAGAAACCATTAACTATAACTGTAACTATAACTAAAATAAAATCTGTAAGGAGAATCACACTGCTTTCTGCTCTTCCTGCGCCTCTCGCCAACTCAAATCCACGTTAGTGCAGAAATATCCTTCGAGACTTCTGCTCCCATCTGTGCCCTGTAATGAGTACAACGATCGTACACTGTCTGTTGTAAGAACAGACGGTGAGGGACAGCATTGGTCATCCGCCCTCGTATGCCGAGGCTAAGAAAATGAAGTCGCTAACATTTCATACCCATAGCTGCCTAAGGGCAAGTTTAAGGAACTGATCTTCTTTAACATAGTTTGAATGTATATTAAGTAAATGTATATCACATTTATCAATATATAAAATCAATAAACCGTTGCTTTCAGAACCTCAATCAATCAATCAATCAATCAATCAATCAATCAATTAAACTTGACATAGCGCCCCTTCAAAATATCTACTCAGAGGCGCTGTGGAATCAAAAGCCAAATGATCCACGAGCTCTAAAATAAATTGATTAGGCCGTACGACGTGTGGTAAGATTTGATCTAGGAAAACTCATATCTCGAGAGTGGCTGTGTTGAAGGTTGAACTTATAAGCAATTCTGCGTTGACTAAGTGCTGATAAATATATGGCATTGTTTCTTTTGACTTGGACGAAATATCGAGTGTAAAAATTAATTACCACTTCATTTACCACTTCATGTACCACTTCATCTATTAATGGAGCGATCGCTTCATTTACCAGTAATACCATTAATTGATTTTCAATATGGCTACCATTTTCATATAGGCCTACCAAATCAGCAGTGACTCCACCACACCACTTCGTGCGGGATAATGGTTACCATGCAAAATTCCCATTGCGATTACGTCAGCTGGTATGAGTTAAACTATAATAGGCCTAATCCAGTGTAATATTCAGTTGCTACTAGTACCATACCGGTACCAATTCGTTAAGAGTGAAGGTTGTAAAGTAGATAACCATTGCTATGACCTCATCTGATGCATAAGATGTCGTCAAACGCTAGAAACTACTGCTATTGGCATAACTCTGTATTATGCCATAGGAACGGTGAGAACTGGTCAAAATAATTAAACACCTCTTTTAAATGCGGTATAGGTTATATAAGGGAAAGAAGAATCGCGAATCTGTATTGAATCCGTGACGTTACCATTGGATCGGACGCATTTATTAAGATAAATTGGAATAAATCGCAATAAATCGCGTAATATCAAAAAATAGATGTTACCGTTTTTGGGAATTTCGTACAGAGTTGGAACTGACGAAAGGATTGTTAAAGGAACTTCGTGTTCTTTAGGCGATAATCGACGGATAACTACGTGACGTATTTGATTTTAGGATTGTTTTTCGCGGTCAATCGGCGGGAACATTTTATTTTTATATGGTGTTAATTGGATTACTTCTCGTTTGTGATTCTTCTTCTGGTTTTTAAGGAAGAAAACGAACGATTTGGACCTTGATAGGTATAAAAGAACTTGGAAATTAGACTTCAAAAGTATCATAGAAAGGAAATGTATAGAGGCGGGGCTAAGCGCCCACTAGACACATCGTCTAGTTCTAATGACAACTCCATAGACAAAACAACTATGACGGAGACGACTCAACGATGGAAGAGGAAATGTCTTCTCCCGAGGAAATGTCTTCTCCCGATCATATCAGCCAATCTGCACCAAAATTCAAGCGATTTCAAGATGAAGAAAATGCAGATATGGAAAACACAGGAAAAGCAGAAATTTCAGAAATTGCGGAAAGAAACGTCATTGTTAGCGATGCTCCTAGCGACAACTTCAGTCAGTTCACTTGCGATCGTCCAGATGGCCTACAAAGAGTCGACGAGGTCATCTGAGAAATGGTCAGAAAACGAAGATATCAACGATGGACTTCCGTAAGGACCACTCAACAAACAGCTATCCAGTTGGTAAAAAAAAACAGATATAGAAAATGTCTATATCTGTTTATGTTTATTTAATAAACATAATCAAGCGAAGAACAAAATTAAACTACAATGTAACTGTGATGTACCTAAAACAAAAAGATAAAATCTCAATAATTTTGATATTGATGCAGACAATGATGTAAATAGAAATAATTCAATTTAATGTTGCTTCAAATAATTATCGTGGCCGGAAATGCAGTTGAAACAAATGCTGCTACAAATGTTGTCACATATGTTGATTTAGAAGTAAATCGAATTGATGCAAAAATCCTGTAAATAGAAATAATTCAAATGTTGCATCTAATAATTATAGGTGCAACAAATGTTGCTGATGCAAATGTTGTTGTTACAAATGTTGTCCCACGTGATGTTCCAGAGAATGTTTTGATGGATGGAACGGATTTTAATGCAGTTAACGTTAATTATAATTGCAATCAAAGGATGGCTTTAATCGAGGGTGATGAAGGATGTGTTCAAAATATAATTGATCGAAATTTTTATTGTTGATGTTGTCATAAACAGTGCTGCAAATATTAGGGCCAGTATTGTGAGTGACAATTGTGATGATCACGCACGTGATGTTTCGGGTGTTCAAACAAATGAAAGAACAGCAGACGTAGACCAGTCAGCGGTAAAGAGTAAACAAACTCATACACAAACCAGTAGTCTAAGCACAAACAATAGTAGTAGAGAATTCATCATACAAGAACTTTCCTTCTACCTCCAGAACCAATCATTTAGCCCGAAATAAAGCTATTTCTCTGGAGAAAGAGAAAACAATTGATGAAATGATGACTAGAACAGTTTATCTCAACGGTGGTTTGGGGGTATGTTCGGTGCCTTGCATGCCGGAGAGTTGCGGGTTCGAATCCACCCCTCAACCCGCCGCGTAGGGACCCTGCGCAAAGTCCTTAACTCGCAATTGTTCCCGCGCTTCGGCGTGAAACTCCGATTCAGTGTCCGCGCTGTAGTCGGGGAGCGCCTCTGCGCAGAAATCTTGAAGAGAGTACTATAGATTCGTGCAGTGCTCATATATATATATATATATATATATATATATATATATATGTAGCGTCTCTATTGTCGGATGGTCTAGACTTAACGCTAGCTAATACAACTCAACACTGTGTATAGAACGTCTACCTTTATTCATGATCATGCACTACGATACAGCTTACGCAATGCTAGGTGAGCAGCAGCACACTCTCGTATATTCAACCGGTCGCTAACTCAGCTCCGCAAACACACTGGTTTTATACCCCCGGCAAGATAACCCCTTGCCTGCACACACCACTCAGGCTATCAACTCTGCTTGCCAACCGCTGTCACTGCACACACACCTAGGCTGATACTACACCACCTACATACTACTACTAACATATATATATATATATATATATATAGTATATATATATATATATATATATATATATATATATAGATTTAATTTTCTATCAGAAATATTACACAACACATTGTATTGTATGGTATTTAGGAATTTATAAAGTGCCTCTCTCAGTAATACCCAATCAGAGGCGCTCAAGGGTGATACCACTTGAACCCCTCCTATAACCAATAATAATAATAATGGTATACTCTCTGCACTTTAAACTTTGGCTTAAAACATATGTGCATTGTGGCTTAAAACATAATGATATATTGTGATATTTTGCCTGAGGAGTCATACAAACTAGGCATATAAAAAGAATGGCTACTGCTAGCACTATTACAAAGAGTACTTTTCTATAATACAAGAAGCAATAATAAAATATTTATGTCATCATGAGGTAACATGCGAAGTACATATAAGTACAGATAGCATTCTAGGTATTTAAAACTTGGTGATTTATTATATTTATTATTTAAACTCTAAAGATGATCACGACAAAAAAATTAAAAAATGGAACCAATGTGTAAAGTCATCATCATTGTCAGTAGTAGTGAAAGTACAGTAATGGTACTTTCACAACTACTATTGTCATCATCGTCGTCGTCACCATCATCATCAACAACAACCTCCTGTGTGCACAGGGATCAATGGTTCACTGTCTAGACTTTCCAGAAGGCGTAGATAGACCTCTATTTGCATTTTATTTCCAGTGTTTAGCGACATCTTATTGCTGCCATGACAGCCATGCCGTTGACCCATTATACAGGAAATGATACTTTTCAAGGAAAAGATGGTGAAATTGGATTCTCTCGCTTGCTTACAGTGTACAACCCAGTCACATTTGCTTACTTTCAACTTATCATTATGTTCTTTCTAAAAATTAATTATGTTCCAAATTACGTTTCTGGTTTATAAATAGTATTTGTACATCGCAAGAAAAAGGTATCGTAGACTTCAAGGCTCCTCACAATACAAGATGGCGTCAAACACTGTGCGGTTAGAAACCTTAAAAACTTTGTCAACAGGCGCCATATAATCTCGAGTGGCTTCACTATTATGCCATGCGATCGGTGAGAAATATTTAAAATAATAAAAGAAATATTATTTTTACCCTACAAGTGAAGGCTGAAGAGCGGTTGTGTGTTACAGGGAATATATCAAATAATTACACACCTCTTTTAATAGAGATACTCGCTGTATAAGTATAAGCGGAAGCGCAGTTCTGTAGTGTTGGCATCTGGTCCAGGAGCCCTTAAGTAAGGGAAGAGATATTGAGGAAAAGAAACAAGAGTAGCAGACAAATGCAGCAACATCATCGTAAATTGTTTTTGTGTATATAAAACCCAATAACGTTATATCCTACCCCCAGTTTCCCTATCGTGATTTTCTGGTTCGGTAGCCGGCCGACGGCACGCTTATCTTGTACCCCATACATCATGTATTCGAATCCTCATTTTCTTTTATGAAGGACTTTTTTGAAACATCATTCTAAAAACATCTCTGAAATAATGTATTTAATTAATTCCTTTGTTGTTACTCTTTGTCATTAAGACCTACATGTATGAGAAAAATATTATATACTGCAAAATTCCGAATGGCACGCGACGGTATGTTTTAAAATGTACTAGTGGCATTTTGGTACGCACCTTAAAAAGATCCGCAATCCCTGGAATACATCAACCATTATGTGCTCTGAGATGAAAAGAAGAGGAGCCCAGAAACCACCAAAGAGACTGTTGAGGATACTCATCTTGGTCGTACAGGGTACAATAATCTTTCAACATCCCACTCGACAATGTAATGGCAAAGACCAACAACGCATCTGATGCAATGAGCGCCGCCACTCCCGCTGTAAACAGCCTCCAACACGGATCTTAACATACTCAAGAGTAAAGCATTTAGCCTCAGAACCGGTTTCAAGTATAGCTGCGACAACACATTTCGGAGATTCGGAACCATCTGTCGATCATATGCATACAGGAAACCTGGCTCATGCCTAGCAACAGTCGGGGGGCCCGATAGCGCATTGGATAACACGCTGGAATGGAGAGCGAGAGGTACCGAGTTCGAGAGTCCCGTAGGGCGGATATGCTTTGTAGGCTGCTATTAGCGCCGTTGTATTGCAGGCTGTATGTTCTGTTAGTAGTTAGGATTTAAATTGCATAACATGTAAATGTACAGCACAGTGCGTTTGTCAGGCGCTTAATAAAGAAAAGATTATTATTATTATTATTATTATTATTATTATTATTATTATTACCTTTCTGAGGCTTCGTCAGCAACTCCACTGGAAATCCAATGGCGCAGAAGTGCATTTGGACAGTCCTTCATGACGTCAACGACCCTGGCAGCTATAGATCTAAGATGCTGTTAAACGCCTTAAAACTAAATTTTGTTGTATATACTTAAACACCTTTAAATCGTTATCAACTGACGCTATATGGTCTACATATTGGTAGCGCAATGTTGAAAAAATGAGATATAGAGCTGTATTATGCCAAAAACTAATCTTTGTCGGCGGCAACGGCCTATGTTGTCATAAGCTGCCGTTAAACTGTGGACACACACGCAATGTTGACAACGTTCTATTAGCCAGAAGATGTCGCCAAATGCTACAATTTATGTTATGATACGTAACACACCTTTGAATTGCTTGTTTAAAACTCTATATAAGAGAATGTCATTCAATTGATCAAGCAGTGGCTTGAAATTTAGTTGTTGTTAGAGATCGAAGTTAACCAGAGCTTTAAAAAAGAAACAAGATGAGTCACAGATTAAGAAACTGCTCGCATTTCTGGTGTAGCCGCAAGAGCTTCTGGTTTATGCACGATGTGCTTATATAGCAATTATACAGTACAATACAACTGTATTTTGATATTGCCATACTTCCAAAGCTCAGAAGTGCACACAAAACCATACAACAGAACATCGATGGCGTTGAGCAATTGTGAGTGTAGGACTTGCTGGAGTGCGCAATGGAAACAAAAGCGTATGTCGCCTTAGAAACTTGTGCCCTCATCTTCTTCAGCAGCGCCATTGCGAATTTCTGTATTTTGTCATACGAACGGTTAGAACCGTTCAAAAATAATTCCACGCCTCTTTTAAATGTGACTTTCGCTCTATAAGTAAAAGCAGAAATGTGTTCTGTTGTATAGCTTCACTAGCAGTTTTTACCCGGCGTTCGCCCGGGTTTTCCTCAGAGCCCGTTTATTTGAATTTAACGACATCTTCGTCAGCGCCCGTGAATTTGAATTTAACGATGTGCAAATTGTTCGTGTGTCCCTCTGGCGAATTTACGCGCTGGCTTGAAATTGTTTAACTGCCACTCTACGCAATATATACTCCTGCATAGCTAGATTTCAATGGCATTGAAACAGACTATGACCACATCGAAACTTAAAATGTGCAAATATCGGAATTTAAAGTAAATTTTGAGGTGAAATAAAGTTGGGTTGAGATCTATAGAAATTCAAATGAAAACGTTCGTTAAAAATTTCGTATCGCTAAAGTATTGCATTGAAATTCTGCCGTGGGCGTAACCATTTCTGATTTGAAATTAATGGTCATCGTGATTGGTTGCGAATCAGAGCGTTGACCTAGATGCTCGGCGTGTCGTAAGATTGCATATTTAGCCGCGTGACGTGGACAAATGGCCATACTATTATAAGATAGCCTCGTCGAAAAAGTTGTAAATTTAAAATGTCCATATATCGGCGTTTAAATAAAATCGCGAGCTGAAAATAGTCGCGTTGATCATGACGTGGCGTAATAATGTTTGGTAAAATTTTGTAAATCGCTAAAGCGTTCCGTTTCGGAGCCTTTAGATGACGGACAAACAAACATACAAACAAACAAACGGAAGGAAAACGTAAACAGACTAAGACTTATAATATAGATATCCTAGTCTCAGATTATTGATCTTCCTATAGAGTGGTGCAAAATGAAGGCAGCGCTCGGAGGACAAGCGAAATCTCCGTCAATGCCCGTGTCGAAGGACAGGACCAAGGTCGTCACGGTCCGTCCATTTTAGTGTCACTATATCATGCGCCTTTGTGAAAGAGAGAATTCGGATCGCGGTTCGCTTCCCGATGTTGGCTTATTAAAGAGATTAAAATCTCGGGCTAGTACCGTCCGTGCATGAGGACCTTAAACGTCGAGGCGTCCATTCAAACTGGCGAGCGGTGGTGAAGGATCTCACCCGATCAATTCATTGAAAAATGAGCAGGGTCGAGGCCATAATTATACGGTCGCTATAGAAAACCGTGAACATTTCCATTTATATATCCTTGTCGCAGATGAATTGATCTTCCTAGAGTGGTGCAAAATGAAAACCTGTTAAATACATAAACCAGAAAAGGAGCTAAATCATCTAAAATGTTAACCATGACAAATGGGGGAAGAGGGTCGAGTTCACACGATTTTATTGTTTGATGTATATTTATTACCATCAGGCATCAGCTCAATGCATGGAGAAAGGAGGAGGGAGACGATAATCATCTTTGTTTCGACACAGTTTCATAAACAGCAACTGGCCAACCATTGATAAGCTGGAAGAAATATTTGTTTCAAGTTTTGTTAGTTTATAGACAACCTTAACCCTCAGGCTACCGAGGTTTTTTTGTAACACTGGCTACCAAGGGGGGGGGGTGGTTACCATCCCCCTGGATTTCGTGTATGGTTTCACATATCATAACTTGTAATAGAGCATTGGATTCAGCATTCATTTCTGCACAGAATGGTATATAAAATTGCATAACTGTACACTGTTGCGGTTTGTCAACCGGATTGTTTCAATAAAGAATATTATTATTATTATTAATTGCGATCTGCTTAGACACCTTTAAATCGCTTATAAACGACATTATATAAATTAAATATTTTCGTTTAATTGCCAGTTTTGTTTCATTTTGGTATCATAACAAAAGCACGATGAGAACTGTTCAAAATTGGCAACGGCCTTTTGTAATCATAAAATGTTCAACACCGGAAACGTCTAATGCGTCTTATAAATAGCATCATGCAGATGCGATTTAAAGGTGTCCAAGTAGATTGTAAAATTTAACAATATCAACCAGCATGTAGCAACGTCCCTTGCCATCAAATCTTGCTGCATTAAAGACACTTAAAGAATTTATTCTGACGATTGAACGGAATGTTGATCACTTGGGCATTTTGCTAGGTCAGTAGGGCCTAGATGTTTAACGGCGCTGTTACAACAAAAGATTATTAACGGCGCCCTCCTCCTTTATCCAGATTTGGATTGCCACTAACGGAATACGGTAAGTGGTGGAGTCTGAAGATGTCAGTTTTCGATGGGAATCCGTTGGTTGCATCTACGTGTGTGCGTGGGCCCGCCACTGGTGACTCTTCCAGCTAACTGTTCATTGCTTGTTTACTGGTGTAATATTTCCGTTCGCAGTGACATCTACATCAAATAGGTCAGCGCCTGAGTTTGGCACTCTTGAAGATGCGCTATATAAATTCTCGGAATGAATGAATGAATGCTAGATGATTGGTTAGACCTATTTCTTTAGAATCATTTAACACATTGCCAAGCGACGCTATATAATTATAAACATGGGCCACAGTCAGCCAAATGGTTACAGAACTCTCTTTAGACACCTTTGAAACGGAGAACCAGTCGCTATATAAATTTGAGTCATAGCGGCCAATTGTCTTTGTTAATCTTGCGTCAGCGGCCGATGTTGCAATGAGATGTCATTAAACTGATGACTATTAATAAACGCCAATTGGTTATAATTATTTATGACTCAGTATTGTCAAAATAACGACCAGGTAGTAACTCGATATGGTGCCTGACAGTGTCAGTTGTCAGCGACAAGCACCAAAGTGTCACTACACCTAATGACCTAGAGCCCTTGAGACCACGTTCTACTCTAATCTAAAGATTGTTTGTTCTCCTTAGCCGGGGTTGAGTCGGTAGCGCTCCTGAGTAGATAATCTTGAAGTGGCGCAATTTAGATCTCCGAAATGACATGATATTAATTAGCCTACATACTAGAATGAAACGTTTGTGACTGACTATATAATTAATCATAGGACAAATTGTGAAGACAAAATAAAGTAAGATTCTATTTTAATCTATTCTATCCAAAATAATCATTAATTGGTTAAGATAATGCTCTTTTGGAACCATAGATGATTGGCGATAGCTATTTCTTTAGAAACATTTAACACATTGTAAAACGACGCCATTTGTAACATGGGCTACAGCCAATATGTTATAGATCTCCTAAGACACCTTTAAAATGAAGGTACGAGACGCTATATAAATGTGAGACCTGAAGGCCAATTGCTTCATGGCTGCATCTCTCATCTTCTAGTAATGTCAAACAATAACGGAGTGAATTTAGATTTAATCGTTAGATGTCAGAACAGATTCCTTTCGATAGCTGGTTGGTTAGTTAATTGCTGTTTAACGACAGTGTGTCAAACCGATTCGCGTCGCCCTCCTCCTGTTACCGGGCTTGGGACTGGCACTATCTAAGTACGGGCAGTGGCAGAGTTTCCTTCCGCTAGCAAGGCGCGATTTGTATTTATAATCGATTAACGAGACACCTTAAAAATGCTGTTGACCGACGCTATATACATAAAACCATTGATTGTGCGTTTCAATGATTTCTTGGATATTAACACCATAGTACGCCACCCACTCAGGAACCCACCCGCCCTCATAAGCAGCAGCCATGACAAAAAGAAGCCATTAACTCTTCGAACCAATGCCTACGACTCGGCTCTTCTTGAAATAAAAACAATTAAAGGGATGTATTATTTTAGTTTGAAACGATAGATATCAGCACAGATTCCTTCAGAAATAAATGGCACGATATCCATTTTAAACCGTGAACTCGACACCTCAAAAATGCTGTTGATCGACGCTATATATATGCATTGACTACATCGCGAAAATCAGTGTGTAAGCGTTAAGTTGACGTCAACGGTTAATTAGCCTTCAATTAATAATAACGAGGATGAACGAATGAAAACCATATTATATTCAGCAATTACGTTTAATTAATTGTTCGTGTGTCTGTGTAAAATCATCATCGTCATCGTCATCATACACAGACAAGCCATTCTGAGTAGAGCCCTTGAAAAGGCGCTATATAAATTCTATGATTGATTGATTGATTGATTGATTGATTGATTGATTGATTGATTGATTGATTGATTGATTCCAGTCGAAATGCACACAAGTAACCATGGAAACATGAGAACCGTCGCACAGGGAAACCCTCGACGGTATATCGTTGAATCTAAGCATCATAGCAAACATTGTTGCGGCGTCGGTTAGCTCGTCACCTAGCGTTCACCAATGATTCAGAGTGCGTAGAAGCGTCTATGCCTATGAAACGACATCCCTCTGCAGCCAATCACAAGACAAGATCGTTCAGTGCTAACAACCTCCTATAATATTATATCAGTGCGAAGTTGTGTTCGGATTGTTTCGGTGTGGTAGCAAATCGATACCCAACCGAATACCAACCTGGCTTCGCTCAAAAATTGCACAACATCAAAGCTTAAACTATTATTACTATTATTATTTTTAACTTTCGCCCGAGAAATATTTATTTTTCAAAAAATGGTGACGTAAATTCGATTTAAACCATAGACCAGGTCCCAGTGGCTAGCAATTTTTTAAAATCTTCACTACAGTTTATTACATTACCCATTTTGGTTATTTGCAGCTAATCTCAAGGTTTTTAAGTCTAGTCATTCATCGGTTCCTATTTTATCATTAATTTACATTTGCAAACGTTTCTGAACTATAAGTTATATAGTAGTAGTAGATTGTAAGAAAAGTGTATCGGAGACTTCAACGCTCCAGAAAGCCACAAATTGGGGTCAAACACTGTGCTCATTCGAAAACTTTAACAATTATCCCAATTAGCGATATATAATCTTGACTGACTTTACTACTACACCATACGAACGGTTATAAATGATCAAGATAATAATTGTAACATATGCCCTTTAAGTGAAGGCACAAGATCAGTTCTGTTTTATGCCATACGAAGAGAGAGAACAAAGTTTAGACTAATTACACACCTCTTTTAAGAGTGATATTCGCCATATAAGTAAAAGCAGAAACGTGGTTCTGTAGTGCTGCCTCTTGATCATCAACTAAGGGAAGACACACTGAGGAAAATAAACAACAAGAGAAGGAAAAGGCAAAGGCGAAGAGTCGATTTGAACATCATCACAAACTGTGTTAGTGTACATAAATTCGAAGAACATTATATCACAGACTACTGCAGAATACTGCAACTATTAGAGCTCTTCTCTATAAAGATCATGAGCATTATTATGTAAATAACAAGCCCAACAATGTAAAAAAGAAGGGATGGGGAGATACACCCAACTCCGCTGAATCAGGGATGGCGAAGGTATGGCAAGCGGTCAAATTATTTGGGTACATATAATTTCTAGCGTCCCCACTCCCGCTGTTTACATCCAACACGGATCTCAACTCATTTTCCAATGGAGAGCTTTTAGCCTCAGAACCCGTTTCAGGGATCTGGGGCACGGCATCACGGAGATGCAGAATCCACGGTCGGCGATCATATTATGCCTACTGGAAACCTGGCTCATGTCTAGCAACAGTTTTAAAATTCCTGGGAATTCAATTGTGCGACTTAATCGAACCACTGGAAAGAGAGGAAAGGATGAGTTCATGAAAACTGGAATCTCCTACACTTTGATTGGCAGTAGTGATGATGATCGGGAATCGATCACAATCTGGATCGAGAGCTCAACTGAGTAGCTAGTTATTACTAAATTGTGCCATTATCCATGGGATCCCGAAGTACATTGTTTGGCTCTAGTGGATAGCTTTTAGCCTCAGTTCCATAGAAATAAATGTGTGTTACGCATCATAACATAAATTATAGTATTTAGTGCTTAGCGACATCTTCTGGTAAGAGGACGTTGTCAACATTGCGTTACAAAAATGTGGACCATATATCGTCAGTTGAAAACGATTTCAAGGTGTCTAATTATATGCTAACGTTATTACTAGTAGTAAGTCATTTTAACGATATCTTGGAAATATATGCCGAAGTACATTGTTTGGCTCCGATTCTACTGATGATCGCATCTGCCGCTGGAAATCCAATGGCGCAGAAGTGCATTTGGACAGTCGTGAACGACTAAAAACTCAACAGCTATAGCACCTAAGCCATCGTTAAACTGCCTTACATGCTAATAATAACGTTAGCATATACTTAGACACCTTTAAATTTGTTTTAACTGACGCTATATTGACCAATTTTGTAACGCAATGTTGACAACGTCCTCTTGCCAGAAGATGTCGCTAAGCACTAAATACTACAATTTGTGTTATGATTCGTAACACACCTTTAAATCGTTTATTTCAGGCTCTATATAAAACAATGTCACTTCATGCAATCGATGAAGGTTGCTTTGTAGTAAAATTTAGTTGCTGTGAGAGTTCGAAGTCGACCACAGATTTTAAAAAGAAACAAGATGCTTCACTGATGACTAAACTGCTCGTGTTTCATTCTGGTAAAGCCGCAAGAGCTTCTGGTCTATCCACGAAATGTCTGTATGGTAATCATACAATTCAATACAACTGTATTTTGATATTGCCCTTCTTCCATAGCTCAGAAATGCACACATGACCATACGACAGAACATCGATGGCGCTGTAACAATGTAAACGTAGGACTTGCTGGAGTGCGCAATGGTACACAAACGCCTGTGTCACCTTAAACACTTGTGCCTTCTTCAGCAGCGTCACTGTAAAGTTCTGTATTTTGCCATACGAGCGGTTTAATTACACACCTCTTTAAAGTTTATGTTTGCCCTATAAGTAAAGCAGACAAGCGGTTTTGTAGAGCGCGGTTGTCGGGTGTGCTGAAGTCTATAATAAAAAAGGATTTCACTTTTACACTTATATGTTAAAACTGATGCTTAGTGCTTGTTTAATAGCATCAGATGTCATAATAATAATATAAATATGAGATGATGTTTCTAATGGTCTTTGATCTAGGATAATGCTTGTTTGTAGACTTTTGGTGGATGTGCTATAATAAATACATGCTGTGGATATGTTAGAGTCCTGTTCTAAATATTTGCATATATTGTGATAATATTGTGTGATTGAAATTATTAAATACTTCCGTAAAATGTACTAACAAATTATAAATTTCATGTCTTACTTACATGTGTGACAAATATCTTTCAAGCTGTATTAATAAAATTAAATGTAATAGATTGAAAATCTCGGGTGAGATTTCGGTTATCTTTTATTATCAACGCAGTAGCATAATAAATTATAAAGAATTGTCATATTCACTGTTTGAATATATTTCTTTAATAATGCTTAATTTGTACTGATTGATAACTTCTTGAAAATTCAAAAGTGGAATAAGAGCTTCATATTAAAATTTTGTGTCTTATAAATTTGTAAAATATATAATTGTTATTGAAATAAATAGATTAAGAATTAAATGTACATTATGAATGGTGATCAAGAATTAATTTTAAGAAACATTTCTTGTATTCATTCATTCATTCATTCATTCATTCAGAGCATTTATATTATATAGCGCCCCTTCAAGAAACTACTCAGGAGCGCTCCCGGCCCAGCCACGACTAAAGAAAAAGACTTGAGTGACTTGTAGAACCCTGTCAGATGGCTTACAAGTAAAAAACGGAGCTTAAGTGGTAGGTCATTCCAGATGGAAGGGCCAACAATCGAGAAAGCACGGCGCTGCCTAATAGCCAAGCGAGTCCGTGGAACAAGGAACTCACCCCTCGTCGTAGAACGAAGTGCCTGACGCGCTGGAACATCAGACACTGGGCGGCAAAGATCACGCAAGTAAGATGGAGCGCAGCCAAGAACACAACGAGAAACAAGAGCAGCAATGCGATATGAGATCCGCTGAGACACAGGCAGCCAATGCAACACATCACGCATGTATGCAGAGACAGGAGAGTACTTAGGAAGCCGTCCAATAAGCCGAGCAGCCGAGCGTAGAACTCGATCTAGTCGCCCCAAAACACAAAGGGGAAGGCCAGCAAGTAGTGAGGAACAGTGGTCAATTCGACTAGTAACAAAGGCATGAAACAAGGACCACAACTGCATCATGAGAGAGAGAGCGAGAGACCACTCGAAGCTGACGAAGCTGATAATAACAACTCCGTGCAATTGAGTTCACATGTTGAGACAAAGTAAGCTCGGAGTCAAGAGAAAGTCCCAGATCACGAACTGTGAGGGAAAAGGTTATGTGAGGAAAGAGCAGGGTAAGTTGAGGAAAGTCGATACCCTGCAGTTGTCTACGGCTACCCAGCCAAATGAGCTGAGTTTTAGAGGGATTTAAGAGTAGCCGATTGGAGGCCATCCAAGAAGAGAGGACATCCATAGTCAGACACATCTGATTCACAGTAGCCACCGCATCAGCTGAATGGGTGTGGATGTAGGCTTGCACATCATCGGCAAATAGTTGGTGTAGAAGCCCCCTGAGACGTCAACAAGGAGCAGACATCAGCAGTATAAAGAAGGTAAAGCAGCGGGCCCAGGACAGAACCCTGGGGCACACCCAAAGGGGCAGGGACCCAAAGAGACCTGGACGAACCAATTATATAATACATTATAATGCAACTGTTTTTGATATTGCTCACAAGTGCACATGTGACCATACAATATAATACACGCAAAGATTTATAGCGCGCTTTAATAAAAACAAGTCTTGCACAAGTGCGCGTCTCACTACATTCCTTGACATAAAGCAATTAGAATATATGTGTTTTTAATTCATATTTAGATTGAGTAAGTCTTTAGAACATCGATGGCGCTGAGCATTTGCGAATAAAGAACTTGATGGATGACGCCATGGAAACAAATCTTCTGGTGCCCTCCCTTCATCAGCAACTCCACTTGAAACTTCTATATTACGCCAATGGAATACACACCCGTTTTAAAGGTAATATGTGCCCATAAGTAAAAGCAGACAAGCAGTTCTGTACTGTATTCCTACGACCCTTGTCTCAGATGAATTGACATTTCTAGAGCAGAAAAATTTAGGCAGCAGAGGACCGGCCAAAACCTGCGCCACCCCTGTGTCACAGGACAGGCCCGAATTCCCCAAATGCCCGTGCCGGAGGAGAGGCCCAAATGTCGGAAGGCAGACCAAGGTCCGCCACTGCCGGTGTAGGAGGAAAGGTCTACATCCGCCACTGCCGGTCCGAGCCACTAATGCCGGGTCACAGGTCACATCCAGTCCAAAGCATCACATAATTATTGGAAGACGGGTTCGTGGAGAGGGAGGAAGTTTAATCATCGATTTGTAACTGTAACTGTATTTGTAAAAACGATAATTTTTCATATAGTCCCGTAATCAGAAGAATACTTATTTGACACATTAATTGTATTTCAACATTTTAAATTATTTACTATGTTTTCCTCAATTACTTGAAATAGTCATAATAACGACCAGTTGATAGCGTTACATGGTGCCTGACAGTGTCAGTGGTCAGCGACAAGTAACAGAGTATTTACATAACATATTAAATGTATATGAATGACTATTTTATCACAGTACAAATAATATATGAAGAAAAACAATTATTCTGTTCTAGATGTTTGCCCGTCCTAAGACGGCTGATAAAATTTTAATAATCAAACCTCGGGCTAACCCAACAACAACTACACAGACATTATCATCTTCCCCATGTTTATAATTTAATCAGTTTCCCTATATTATGAATAATCCAGCCCCATGACACTACTACCAATTTCCGTAGGTTGCTCTCATTAAACACCCTTAATTCAGCTGGATAAATATTTGTAATATAATTTTTTGTCTGTTATAAAAATAGAAAAAGCTGTAATATGCCAAAAAATAATCTTTGTCGGCGGAAACGGCCTATGTTGTCATAAGCTGCCGTTAAACTGCGGATCCAATCCATTTAAGAAAGTTCTTAACTCTGCACTAGGGCCAGACAGTGCCAGTCTCAAGCCTGGATAAAGGAGAAGGACGACGCTAATGGTCTTAATTATCACACAATGTCGTTAAACTTGAACTACTAACTAACTGAGTTGTATTAAAACTCCACCACTGCTCGTACGCTGACAGAGCCAGTCCCAAGCTTGGAAAAGGAGGACGGCGGTGGCACTAATCACCTTTGTTATGTCACAGTATCGTTAAATATCAACTAACCAGGACTGCGGAAGTTAACGATTAATTTACCGATTAATCGTTAATTAATTCTAACGATTACATTTATTTTCAATGATTAATCGAAAACCGCTTGACCGCTTGTTATAATTATCAACAAAAGACGTTGCTCACTAGAACCTAGCAGTGCTAACATGCTGGTTTATTTACGCAAATGGCTGGAGGAAGAAGACATTCGAACTGAAAAATATAAACAAGACTACTAATATGAACAGACAACTAGGCTACTAAGTAAGTAGTAACTACTAACTAGCAATTAATAATTGAATACTTTTAATGTTATTAAAAGATAAATGATGAATAATGTTAATTTTGTATTTGTCATTACTTATTGAAAATGCATTTATTCAGAAGTTAACTATTAATTAATCGTTAATGCTTAAATAGTTAACTGTTAAAAAAACAAATCGTTAACAGCCTTACAACTAACCTAACCTGAACTGAATTAATCCAGCTATCTGTCGACGTCAGCGGCCTCTATTGTAGGCTAATAACAGATCGTTAAACTCAGGACAATACATCTATTTAGACACCTTTAAAACGTAGTTATCCAATGCTATATAAGGATAAGACGCCGTAGCCATTTGGTTTTAGTAAAATATCACATGCCCTCAAAATTTGAACGTTGTGTCAGCTGTAATATGAAGAAAGACAATTTCTGTCGATGTCAGAGACTTTTATTGTTAAAACCTGTCATTAAACTCCCAAACCATCCATCCATCCGATTGGTTATTTTCTTCTTCGATTTCTCTGCTTCCTAGGCAGGGTCAAATATCCGACGTCGCCATTCCTCTCTCGCTGTTGGGCCTCTCCTTTGAGCTTTCCATATCCATCTATCATCATCCAATCCAGAATCAACTGTCTTGGTCTTCCTCTTATCCCCCTCCCTCCATGTATCCTTCAAAAGATTGTTCTTAGTAGACAGTCTCCTCTCAGCGTGTGTCCGATCCATTTCCTTTGTCTCGCTCTGTTATTGTTTATATCAGGGTTCTTTTTTCCCTCAATCCCACCCATCACTTCTTCATAATTTTGTTTAATGTCCGCCCCAGCTGATTTCTCCATTCTTCCCCATGTCCAGATTTCGAAAGTTTCTAGTCTTTTTATATCCTCTTTTGTCATGGTCCATGTCTCTGATCCGTACAGCACCACATTCCATATCAGTGTCTTTTTCATTCGTTTCTTCAGATCCCTGTTTAGTTTTCCTCTCAGTAGTTCTCTCCTCTTTGAGGAACTATTGAAGAAAAAACATTTAGACACCTTTAAATATTATTCCATCATCGCTAGTTATAGTTGACGTTTTCTTTCAATTGCAAGTTCGGCGTCGAGCATGAATTGGTCAACTAAAGTGAAACGCTACTAAATACTAATTGAAAACTGTTACACGACGGTTTAAAATAATACCACGTGAGTTCTTAAGGACTGCATAATTTGAGTCGCTACATTTAGATTATGTTGTCCAACGATATAATAATATGTTGACTGGACTGTAAACACAAATGAGCATCGTGTTTAAGTATGTACAGACATTGGCAACGTGGGAGAAATCAGGTTAGAGGAATCGGAATACTATAATTGGGGGATGTGGCGCCATCTGAAAGTAACTGATCGCTCTAAATATTATACACAGATGACATTGTATACGCGAATATTCATAAATATGCAACGTTCTGTTCATGTTCCGCCGTAGCTCTATCTATATAATTATGTTGATTAGATAAATAGGCATAATTGTATATACATACATATACATATGTATAATGTATATACATATATAACTAAAATTCTCGTTATTTCAGGTTGGGTGTCTAGGCCAAACGAATAACGTTTACACCATGTGCGTATTTAGGGGGTTTATGAGTTCAACCCCAAATAAATTGCCAAAAAATATTTGTATGCTTTTGTACGCAAAATACAAAAAAACTTTTGCGACCCTATCCAATGGAACACCTTGAAATTGTTTCCTGACTTTTACTGGTTTACACATTAAGCCTCAATTTCTGTTAGAAATGTTTGTATTAGGTGCTAATGTTTCTAGCATGCCTAAGCATGGACTACGGTAGCCAATGGCGCTCTCCTTTTAGACACCTCTTAAACGTTGTCATCCAACGCTAAATAAGTATGAGACTGACGAAAGTTAATTAATAATGTTTGATATACTACTACTACTATTCCTTTATTTCACAAACTATAATTGGTTTTAACTCCGCCACTATCCCACATATTGTAGTGCCAATCCCAAGTCTGAATAAAGGAGGAGGGCGACGCTTATCGTTTTGTTATGACGCAGCGTCGTGAAACAGCAACTAACCAACCCATTGGTTATTATATGCAACACATTAAGTCGCCGAGAAACACTAAGTCGCTGTTTGTCTGTCTGACTCTCCGTCTGTCTATAAATATCTAAGGAGACAAATGTGATCAAAGTCATCATCATCGTCGTCGTCATCATCATCATCATCATCATCATCATCATCATCATCATCATCATCATCATCATCATCATCATCATCATCATCATCACCATCACCATCATCATCATCATCATCATCATCATCATCATCATCATCATCATCATCATCATCATCATCATCATCATCATCATCATCATCATCATCATCATCATCATCATCATCATCATCATCATCATCATCATCATCATCATCATCATCATCATCATCATCATCATCATCATACGCAGACAACCTTCTGCGTATCCAGTGTCAATGGGTCACTGTCTACACTCTCCCTAAGGCGTTGGCGCTTAAGCAGATAGCCGTCTATTTGCATCTAGTTTCCAGTGTTTAACGACGTCTTATTGTTGCCATGACAACCATGCCGTTGACCTACAGTATGTTAATGTGGCTGCTTCTTTTTGAGACCACCATACTGGATTTAATTAGTTGGACTGTCTGGGAACTTCTCTGGAGTACAGTACAATACAATGTTTCAATGAGGTTCTTAATAATTGTCAGTTTGAAGTCCAAGACCGTCAGCGACTCCTCTATAATAGAAGAAATAATTTTATTCAAGAAAAAGGTGGTTAAAGAAAATGGTCCGGGTCCCATTTCTTTCTCCTTACTATAGTGTATTTCAGTACATTACGGTCACATTTGCTTATTTTCAACATATCACAAGATTTTTGTAGGACATTTTCCTCCAATTATGTTCGAAATACGTGTCTGGTTTATATAGTCTAAGCATTTTGGAAGAAAAAGGTATGGTAGACTTCAACGCTCCGGACAACCACGAGATGGCGTCAAACACTATAAACGTTACTAACCGGCGCTATATAATCTCGTCTGACTTCATTATTAGGCCTATGCCATATAAAAAACGGTAAGAAATTGTTAAAAGATTATGTTTATGGTAATCCTCCAGTTTTTGTGCTTTAATTACTTGTTATTGGTCTATTAACTCTATTTGACATAGTCAATTTAAAATGGAAGCTGGATTGATGAAAATTATTGTTTACCTAAACTGAAGCTGGAGTGATAAAAATAGTCGTTAACTACTTGGCGATTAAACGTCAGTAAATGTCGCTGACGGCAATTTGCGATTGGTTCGTTAGTTGCTGTTTAACTACATTGTATAATTGCAAAGATAATTAATAAGCGTCGCCCTCCTTTCTAGTCCAGAGTAGTGTTGTGATTACAATAATTGTCGACATTAATGACATTTTTCCTTAAAAAAATGACATTAATGGGGGGGGCGATAGCGCATTGGATAACATCTGGCACAGAGACCGAGAGGTACCGAGTTCAAGCCCCGTTGGGCGGATATGCTTTGTAGGCTGCTATTGGCGCCGTGTGTTGCAGGCTGTCTGTTCTGTTAGTAGTTAAGATTTAAATTGCATAACATGTAAATGTACAGCGCAGTGCGTTTGTCAGGCGCTATTATTATTATTATTATTATTATTATTATTATTATTATTATTATTATTATTATTATTATTATTATTATTATTATTATTGTTCCAAGGTTTAACGTCGTCTTATGACATCAAAGGCCGTTCACGACAATAATATTCACAATGAATAGCATTCATTGACAAGAAGCATAAAAATTAATGAAAATGCGAAAATCACTTATAAATAGAATCATTCAGATGTGATTTAAAGGTGTCCAAGTAGATCGTAAGATTTAGCAATATCAACCAGCATGTAGCGACGTCCCTTGCCATCGAAGGTCCTGGACATCAACAGAAATATTTACGTTCAAATCTTGCTGCATTAAAGACACAGTATTTACTCTGACGATTGAACTGAATGTTGATCACTCGGACCATTTGTTAGGTTAGTTGTTTTTTGACGACGCTGTTATAAAACAATAATTAGCGTCGCCCTCCTCCCTTATCCAGACTTGTGCTGGTACTACTGGACTCACTGGAGTTATATGTGGTCCGTGTGGAGTTTAGTTTTACAGCATCCAGTTTAAGGTCTTGATGCGCGATTGTCTAGCAGGCTCTGCTCAATCTGTATCTCTATGAGATTTGTGTCTCAGTACATGTATCTGCCACACCTGGTCGCATATTTTCAGCTCTCCCATGCACGGTTTGATGACTTGATTTTTCCACCGATGAGGACTTCCACGGCCAGCAAAACAGTTTTGCTGTGGTCGGCCCATCGTCCTGGAATAAATTGTCTAAAATCAAGAGACATGAACTTCTCAGCATCCTTTTCCCTCTTACTAGCAAGGGCTTGAAGGTCTTTTTGTTCGATCGTGCATGGTTTCATCGTGTTTATACGATAACGCCTCTGATGAGTCTCACTGCTAGTGGCGCTATATAAATCTGAAATAACAAATGCAATTACAATAGTGGATTAGTAATTCGTTGGAATAATTGTGTAATCGTCCCGTTTCAATTTATACGTCCGATATTAAACGCGATGTTTTAAATCTCTAAAAATGTTGTCCCTTCGCGAACATAACTATTCATCGATTTTCCTCCATAAATATAATTTACCGATTTCATTTTTTATGTAAACAAGACGCGATATTTTCCTGTCCTCCAATTAGTCGCCTAAAAGCTAATTACACGACGTTAAATAACGAGTTTTCATTCCTCTGTCCATGCTCCAAAGCAAAGCGCACGACACCAGCTTATTCACTAGTGTTCCTTAAAGACTGGTTTTAATATGTGTATATTTAAATAATGACTATAGTTCCCTTATTGCAAAGTAGTGCTGCAGTATAATTGTGCAGCGGGGTGATGCATTTTATATTTATTTCATGTTGTCAAAGCTTGAAATAAATATAAAATACATCACCCCGCTTCTGCTTATATTATGCGAATATCACACTTTAAAAAGGTGTTTAATTATTTTGAACAGTTCTCACCGTTTCTATGGCACATTACACTAAAGCAGTGTATCGCAAACTGTGTGCCGCGGCACACCAGTGTGCCGTGCGTGATTTCGGGTGTGCCGCGAGAGAAACTTAAAATTCGCTTATCTCTTTAATTGACTTTATAAAAAATCATTTCATAAATACAATTTTCGGCTTGTCATTGTTTTCATTTTAAAGAATAGTTTCTCATTCACAGTTATTCGATGTCATGTGATCAAAAGTAAAAACTCTAGTGACATTAATCTATTCTGTGTTATATATGTGTTGTTCTCTCCTCTCGACATCATTATTACGGAGATACCAGCATGACTGTAACTGAATAAGTAAGTAAGTAAGTGTGTTCTTTATTTAACGCTGGCAAACGCACGGCGCTATACATGCAAAGTTATACAAAGTTAGCAGAAAAGTTAGTAAGTAATAATTAAACTAAAACACTGTGGCCTAGTTGTACAACATCCTAGTCAGGAAACCGCGCCTGGTGAGGGAATTATATACAGAAAGAACACGGTTATGTGAGCGTGGGTGCAGATCGTGACCAGTATACATGTATAGGACAGGGGGTAGAGGTATGTTCATCTACTTTCTCATTTATTATAACGCAAATATACCACTAATAATGAACTATAAAATCATGTGGCTATATTATTTTGAATTTGTTTACAATGCTTAACCCTAGAATAACCAGCATTTTTTGCACCCACTGACTACCATTGGGGTCAAAATGACCCCATACCATTTATCACTGTGATACATGAATATTTAATATTTTTTTAAATTTTGTTTCCTTTCAAGCTGTGATAGCTTCTATTCAAATTGGTTTTAAAACCTGCCCTGTCCTATTATTCTGTGTCCTGGAATAATGCAGTACAAAATATACCACTTTTAGCGGTTTTGGAACAATGTGAAAACAAGCGTTTCAATCCGCGAAAACGGGTACAGTTTCACGATCCTTGGCATCCTAACTCAGGCTGAAGTTTCTTATAGTTCTTTAATGTATTGTATTGCATTCAAACATTTATAAAGCGCCTCTAGTAGCTTACTAGAGGTTGGGTGTACCGTTCAGAGGCACTCCCAGTGCACAAGGCCACGAGAGAAGCAATAGATTTTGAGAATGGTATAAGAGGAGGAGGGGTTACCAGCTAGACTTTGAAAGCGAGTAGAATGGTGCCTAGCAGAGTCATCTGTTCTTGAGACAACTCCTGCACCAGACCAAGTCTGGCAAGATTTTGTCACAGATAACGTTTCTACCTGAACCTTCCAAGTCTTGTACAACGTCAAAAACCACACGTTATCATTGGTTTTGCTCTCATTCCTGACCTTCTTATCTCCCAGTGTAAAATTTCCAGATGATAAACATACGATGTCTTGCTGTCAGGGGCTTAATTCTTCTCAAACAGCATTTCATATTTACTAATTTTTAACAATTTCTACAAGGCAAATTTAATTTCTATTCAGCATCTTCATTTGGGGTCAAAATGACCCCAACGGTAGTCAGTGTTGCAAATCGTTATGAGCGCCATCTGGTTAGATAAAATGCTACAAATATTACAGAATCTACAAACAATGGTTGGATGTACAAAGTCAGAACAAATCATAACAATCCTTCATGCTATGCGGGAGTTGTGAGGAACGGAAAATCGTTTGGGGTCAATTTGACCCCAGTGGTAGTTCCAGGGTTAAAATATTTGAATTGGTGTGCCGCGATAAAAATTTGTGACCGTGCATGGAAAAACCCTCCCAAAGTCGGAAATTTTGAAAAATCAGTTTAATTTTGTTTTAAATACTACAGTTACTGCTGAGTAATGTGGTGAAAACAGTATATTTGTATCTGTAGAAATGAAAAAGTTATGAATTTTTAAAGAATTCAAGTCCTAGCGTTTTGAGAACTCATTTTAACGAGAAATCGCGATTCAAAAATTGCCTTCATTGGATGAACGATGTAAAAGTGAACAGATTTTTCAACGTAATTTAGTAGAGTGTTCTAGATATAAAAACTTCTGCCCTTTCCAATGGTGTCAACGGTGTTTCTTGGAAAATTAAATTGAAGCAATAGGACAGCTTTAAAGAGATGCTCTATTGTCATAAAATTTAATTATCCCTACAGAGAAATCGCGTTAAAAATTGACTTCATTGTATAAATTATGCAAAAGTGAACAGATTTTGCAACGTAATTTAGTAGCTTGTTCTAGGTATAGAAATTTCTGCCCTTTCCAATGGTGTCAACGGCGTTTCTTGGAAAATTAAATTGAAGCAGTGGCATAGATTTAAATAGATGCTAATAGTGTCGTTAAAATTAATTTGGCCCAAGCCTACAGCAGCGCTACATGCGATCGAAACGGAGTTGTTTTTACCGAGACATCGTTATTATCGGCATCAGATTCGTCACTAAAGTCACTCTAATCGTTATTTTCAACATCACTATTGCAGAAGTAATCATTAATAATATATCGGAAATGATCCTCTAGACGAGTTCTATTGAAATTAAACGCTGTGAGTTCAATTAGGCATGCGGAGATTCAGATTGCCGCCATTGTTGTAGTAATAATTTCGTTTTCGTCAGATGGCGCTTTGGGTGTTGGGATCAGTTTGCGATGTTGTCTTCCTAAATTTATTTATTGTAAATAGCTAAGCCATTTAAACCATTTATTTAGAGTACATATGCATTTAGAAAAGAATGCAGTATGCTGTAAAATTAAATCTACAGCCATAAAGGCAACGCTTATTGACCAGAATTAGCCAAAACAGAGACCCGTCTAAAGTCATGGATTATAATGACCATCTCATAATAAATATTCATAGCTAATTAGGCTGTATTCGTACGCACTTGCCGTTGTCACAGACGGCTTCAGCAGAAAAAAGTAGTCCAGAACATGAATAATTAATGAGGCTGCCATTACAAGAAGATTTTCGGCGAAATTAAAACAAACGCACGCTTGACTCGGCCGAATCAAGGAAATAAATAATATAACTGATGTACACAGAAAATTTAAATTAAAATATTTGTATTAGTTTGTTTGACCTGTAACTCTGGGATTTGATAGTTGAAATATTAATAATTAATATTATCCCAAAAAACTTTTTTTGACCGATTTACGCATTCATGACCTTTCCGCTCGATTTGCGCGGTTTCAGTATACGCGACTTTGGCCGGGTAATCCCATGCAGGGTCACATTTGTTCTGCTGAATGTGCCCGGAGTCACACAAGTTTGCGAGACACTGCACTAAAGGAAAGGTAAAAGTAACTTATTATAAAACGACGTCATTATTTTGATTATGTTTTCCGTGGACGCCGCTCTGTTCAGTCGCTGATGTCCTGTCTGTCTTAGTGGAATTATCTTCTGGATATTGACCTGATTGCGGCCTTCTTTTGGAGCGCCATCGGTTGATGCCTTGTGCATTAGACACCGGTAGTACAGCAGTTAAACATTGCAATTACAATATTATTATTCTAGCGGCAATAGACCCGGCAGTCATTGGCCTTATATGTCGCTAAACACTGGATACTATAATGATACGTCACTTTTGCTTGGACACCTTTAGAAATTAACAAATACAATACAATACAATACGATTTACATGGCCTTCAACTGATATTTTTTAGTTGACATTTTTATTCAGTCGTGAATTCGCTAATGATTTTTGACATAGAAGCCCTACAAAGCAATTATAACAATTCACACTGACACTGCCCGTACTCTGGTAGTGCCAGTCCCAGGCCTAAAGAAAAGGGGAGAGGTGCTAATCATCTTTGCAAAGACTGAGCGTTATTTAATGTGAACTAACCAACCAAAAGCCCAACTTATAAACCAGTTACCAAATATGTGGAATAGTGTCGACGACAATGGCCCTGGCAGCCACAAGATGTCGTTAAACACCGGATACTACTAATGATGTTACGATCTGCTTAGACACCCTTTAATTGTCTCCAACCGACGCTATATATTTGAAATTTTCTAATACACGTCAGTCCAAGCTTACGGCGCAGCATTAACAGGTCGACGGTAACGGTTTCGACAGCCATAAGATGTCGTAAATCACTGAAACTAACAAAACATGTTTAGTTTTATGGCTTCACTTTACAGTCAGACTGTGAAAGAAATACACGTTGGCAAAATCGACATCAGTCATAAGATGTCGTTCAGAAATGGATACCACTAGAAGGATTTCCTAACCGCGTGTGATATAGTCTTTTTTGTTCAAGAGGTCGAGGGTTCATAATTCCCTCATGTGAAGGAATTTTTAAGAGGTCCTGCCCCCAGAACGAAGTCAGCCATGATATTATTTCAGTGACCTTGCACTGTTAGTTCGAAGACCAGGATTAATGATTAATAAATTTATACATTGCACCGTAATCCGCAAGACTTATTGGAAACATTATTTGTGATTTCATCGTTTCAAATTTAGTACTATATTTTTGTGTATTACTTAAAATAGTAAAAATTACGACTAGTTGGTATTGTGATATGGTGCCTGACAGTGCCTGTTGTCGGCGACAAGCACCAAAATGGCACTGAGCCAAATGCCTAGAGCCTGAAGCTACACTCTACTCTGACTTTATGCCTATAGTTAGATACCTTGAGATTGTAACCCTACTCTAACCTAAAGACTGTTCTCTTTAGCAGAGATTGGGTCGGGAGCGCTTCTGAGTGATAATCTTGAAATGGGTGCGATGTAGATATCTGAAGTAAAATGAAAGTAACTAGCCTAATTAGCATACATTCTAGACTAAAACATTTGAGTAGGTCTCTGTGAAGAGGCGCTATATAAATTCTCGGAATGAGTGAATGAATGCTAGAGGATTAGTTAGAGTTATTTCTTTAAAAACATCTAGTATACGTTGTCAAACAACGCTATATATAAGCATGGACCACAATTAGCCATTTGGATATAGCACTCTTTTTAGACACCTTTGAAAGGGAGTCACCGGACTCTATATAAGGGTGATATGTGGCGGTCAATTGTTAATACTTCATAATCGATGCTGCCATGAAATGTCATTAAACTGATGATCGTTATTAAAAGCCAATTGGTTTTCATTATTATGACTGAATGTGGGAGCTAAGGCTTCGTTGCATTTGCCAAATATATAATTATTAGCGCAGTGGTTAACGTCCTGGACTGTTAAATCGGAGGTCAGGTTTCAAATCTCCATCAGGACAAAAGATACTTCGAAATTTCTGCACTACTTGCGCCACCTAACGAACTCCACCGTAAGAATATGATAATGTTAATGCACGATGCAGGAATAAAGACGAAGCTGTGAAGGAGAGGACTACCACCGACCCTCCCACCCGTTCTCATAAGACACGGCTTAAGAAAAACGAAGTCTTCATACCAAAAGCTCTGTCTGTCTCTCTGTCTGTCTCTCTGTCTGTCTCTCTGTCTGTCTCTCTGTCTGTCTCTCTGTCTGTCTCTCTGTCTGTCTCTGTCTGTCTCTCTGTCTGTCTCTGTCTGTCTCTGTCTCTCTCTCTGTCTCTGTCTCTGTCTCTGTCTCTGTCTCTGTCTCTGTCTCTGTCTCTGTCTCTGTCTCTGTCTCTCTGCTGTCTCTGTCTCTGTCTGTCTGTCTGTCTGTCTGTCTGTCTGTCTGTCTCTGTCTGTCTCTCTGTCTCTGTCTCTGTCTGTCTCTCTCTCTCTCTCTCTCTCTCTCTCTCTCTCTCTCTCTCTCTCTCTCTCTCTCTCTCTCTCTCTCTCTCTCTCTGCCCGATAGCGCATTTGTGTTCTTCAATAACTGGATGTAATTAGTTTTAATCGACAGATGTCAGCACAGATCCTGCCGCTAACTGCTTGATTGGTTAGTTACTGTTTAACGACACGGTGTCATGGTAAATATTTGTATTTATAATCGATATAACATGACACCTTTAAAAGGCTATTGATCGACGCTATATATATCCATTGACTGCACGTTCTATTTAGTGTATCTCAAAAACACGGCAGTGTCGATGTCAACTCATAACTCGCGTTCAATTAATATCAATGAGCGCTATGTAAGTCCCCTGAATGAATGAATGAATGAATGAATGAATGAATGAATGAATGAATGAATGAATGAATAAATGAATGAATGAATGAATGAATGAATGAATGAATGAATGAATGAAAGAAACAAAGACTAAATGATAGCAATTTATTCAATAAATACGTTGATTTAATTCTATGCTGAAAACTGCAAAAAGATTTTGATCCCTACGATATCAAGACTAGGCAGCGTCTTTGATATCGTAAAATATAATTAAACTGGTAATTTCAACATGACCATTGGTGTCCCCTGTATTTGACAAATGCGCGTTTTCCCGCGCCGCATTCGGTTAGTTTTTAGATCCTGTTGCGTGATAAATTAGATATGGTCAATGGTTCTATTTTGTTTCTATTACTGTCATAAGTGAATCCGATTACAACTGAAATAAGAAATAAGATGCAGCAGCAAAAGATTGCTCGATAAATTGCTCCAAAGTGCGATTAGCAATTGGTTAATAAAGAATATACTTACTTACTTTACTTTATATTCAGCTGTCGTTTGTGTCTATTTGCCGGTTTCTCAGTGTCTGTCTGACAATTGGTCAGTGGGTCTGATTGTCCTTCTGTCTGTCTCTACATAACCATGGGAAGCAATGTTCTACAGTCATCATCATCATCATCACCATCGTCATCATTCATCATCATCATCATCATCATCATCATCATCATCATCATCATCATCATCATCATCATCATCATCATCATCATCATCATCATCATCATACACAGACAACCAATGGGTCACTGCCCAGGTTTTCCCGAAGGCGTTAGCCCCTAGTAATAATATTATTTTGCATCTAGTTCCCAGTATGTAGCGACATCTTATTGTTGCTATTACTGCCTAAGCTGATGTATGTGTCTGTTTCTTTTAGAGGCGGCCATCTTGTATTTCGGGGCAATCTTGTATTAAAGTATTTGAACTGTTTGGGAACTTCTCAGATGTAATGAGTTTAGTTTCAGTTTTAGGTCCAAGGCTGTGTGTCCACAGTTTAACGGCAGCTTATGACAACATAGGCTTTTGCCGCCGACAAAGATTGTGTTTTGGCATATTACAGCTCAAGGCTAACGCGGACTCCTCTTTAATAGAGGAGATGATTTTTTCAAGGAAAAGGTGTCTAAATTGGATCTGGGACCTCAAAACAGAACTGGTTACCTCCAATCTCTCTCTCTCTCTCTCTCTCTCTCTCTCTCTCTCTCTCTCTCTCTCTCTCTCTCTCTCTCTCTCTCTCTCTCTCTCTCTCTCTCTCTCTCTCTCTCTCTCTCTCTCTCTCTCTCTCTCTTCTCTATCTCTCTCTCTCTCCTCTGATTACAGACACATTTTGCTTACTTTTAAATTGTCATTAAGTTTTTTCAGTTTTACCATTCTATCGATTGTGTTGGAATCTGCGTTACTGGTCTATATATATAGTACCAGTAGATTGCAGCAATTAACTTACAAAATTTTCCCGTGTTTCTGCTCATTACTTCGAAAAAGTCGAAAAACATGGAGAAAGAGTACGCGTACAATAATATTTTAAGCATGGACAGTGAAGCAATTTTTAGACCAACACTATATAACATAACAAAATTATTGATGCCTGTAACCTATCTGAATGATGGTTAGTTTCTGTCTAACGATATCGCGTCATAACAAAAACGATTAGCGTAGCCCTCCTCCTTCTCCAGGCTTTGGACTGGCATTGTTAGATTTCGAGCAGTGGCAGAGTTCTATGAAAGTCGCGTGAATGCTGTAACGATATGACGGGGGCCGTTATGACGGAGGCCGAAATGACGGGGCTGTTATGTCGAGGCCATTTTGACGAGGGCCGTTTTGTCGGGGCCGTTTTGTCGGGGCCCATTTGTCGGGGCCGTTTTGTCGGGGCCGATTTGTCCTGGGCCGTTCTGACTGGGTACCGCTAGAAACACCTATAAGCAAATTGTTACATGATTTCCATCTAGCAAAGTCATTTTATTATTCCCAAGCCAGCCAAAGTTGACCTTTTCTTGGATGCCATCCCAATCCAAATATTATTATTACTGAGCTGACTGACGTTTTTACACCATTCTATCTATAACTAAATATTCTTATTAACTTTACTCGCCTGGACTTCGTGACTTTTTTCAAAATCTCCTCGACCGTCCTATGGACATCGACTCCGCTGACGACCGCCTTGTTACAATGATGACTGCTCTTGTAACGATGTTCAATGCTTTTGCTTTCTTCTGTCCTAGAAAATGGCAAAATGAAGTACTCTATAGGTATCGCTTTGCCTGATTTTCGGAGGATCCTTGCATTCAGAATGATAGCTTTCAGCATCTCAGTTTCACATTGGATCCTCAGAGACTCCTATGATATGTGAATTTTATCAACCAACCCAAAGTCCTTAACTATGGCGTCCCGAATATTTCGTGCATTTTAGGGCACACCGGATTTTCAGAGCTGCTTTTCATATACTCCACACGCTCATTTGATTTTCTATTTTCTATCCTTACTTTCTGTGCTGAGTCGTTAAAAACCATCAGTTCTTAATTAGTTTTTTCCTGTAGCTGCCCCAAAAACGTCCTCTTTCACTCTGGCTCCCTCCTCAATTTGCCTAGTTCGACAATTTCTCAATAAAGTGCGCTCAATCGCACTCTTCTCTGGAATGGCACTCATATCGATCACCTGTTGGCGACTGTCATCAGCAGCCATAGGTGTTCAACTTATCTAACGTAGAGTTATAAAAAATACGGCCTGATGGTCTGCCGTTCTTCTTAAGCACACGATTCTTCTCTGTCTCACGGCTCTGTCAAAATAATCCAAATCTACAACAATTATTATAACTCTTGGTCTGCCTTTATTTATAAAATGAATGGAACGCTGAAACAGGTGTTTAAGAGTCCGCTCATCCGTTGTTGACAAGCCTCTAAGGTGAATGTTTGAACTTGCTTTTATTACTACGAAATATTGTTTGCCATTGGCTACGATTCTCATGGAAAAATCAACTACAGGTCTCGTGGTCTTCTACGAGGTTTGGCGACAGTTCTCTGTCGCGGGAACCCACCTCGTGGAACAGTCTTTCCGATCACGTGAAGAATGCGCCATCTGTGGAGATATTTAAATCGACAGAGGTCCACACACGACTTCCCAAACCCCCTCCGTTTCTTCTCTTCCGTTTTCTTAAACCGTCGCGTAGATTCAAAGTTGGGGTTCTCGTTAGTCTATTGTTGTGCTGTCAAACACGCAGCCACAGGGCATACAGCCCGACGGTTGATTTTTAAAATTCTTCTCAGCCGTCTTAGAACGGGCAAACTTGTAGTATGAAATACCAAACTCAATTATGCATCCTTAAAACTGTTGTATTTTAAGCTGTGCATTCGCCAATCGCAGAATTTAGCTTAAAAATTCAACATACCTTAATGTCGACGTATCGGCTCTGAAAGCCACAAGATATCAATTGAAATATTTGACTTAATTAGACACCTTTAAATGCATTTTTCTTAAGCTATACAAACGCGTTTTTCTCTCATATCTGTTGATACAAAAACCCAAGGACTGGATATATTTCTAAAATCTTCCTCTGTGTTCAATGGCATACTCAATTTGCCAATTATTAATAACATAATTACTTATTAAAGAATAGATTTCCTTTGACTCTAAATATTTTGCTGAATTAATTTAAGATATCTCTAGTAATTTCTTTGCCAGTGTGTCTGCCATATAAATTATATATGCAGATGTATAAGTATATTAATATAAATCTAGATGTCATAAAAGATCGAAAAGAAACATGCATTTGTCAAATATCGGCGTCTCAACAACCTGTTACAGACATGTAATCAATGACGAGAAAAGAAAGAAAACTGATGAAAAAACTTATACGAAAATGGACTGAAATACATCAAAAACGTTAAAGTCGTCAACGGCCTTTGTAGCTGTAAGATGTAGTTAACAATGGAATACGTATATGGATAAGCTGAACTCCGCCATTGCTCGCACTCCGTCCAAATCGTGGAGAAAGGAAGAGGGTGACGCTTATCGTCTGCGTTATAACAGCGTCGTCAAACAGCAATTAACCTAGAAAATTTCCCGTGTGATCAACATTCCGTTCAATCTCTAGCGTAAAATATGTACAGTAAGAGTCTCTAATATAGTAAGTTTTATACAAGAAATTACTATTGGCGTGGAGGACCTGTAATATTACATCCTGGTTACTATTGATAAATGGTACGATATGCTTTGACACCTTTAAATGGCATATAAACGACGCTATAATTCACATAGCAGATTTTCGTTAAAACGCTAATTGTGACCACATTACGAATAATGCTAAGCAAAAAGTAGTAACTGTTGAAAATTACTTCAGTCGACGTTGTTATCGAAAGACGTCGTTAAACAATGGTTCCTTCCAT
>JACEVL010000108.1:482500-634331 GCA_020284085.1 Aporrectodea caliginosa
TTAACGAAAGGCATTTGGTTGTAACTCGTCACTACCTACATGTGGAAGTGCCAGTCCCAAGCCTGAAAAAGGAGGAAGGCGACGCTTATCATCTTTGTTACGATACGGTGTCGTTAAACAGAAACTAACCAAACAATTGGTTATCGTATGCAAAAACAACTAATAAGGATGATTAAGTCACTGAGAAACTCGAGAATATAATAGCAGTCATTAACTTTTCATAGCAATGGCGGCCTTTCTCTCTCCTCTTCTAGTAATGTGAAACAATTACGGGATGTATTTAATTTGATTCGATAGATGTCAGCACAAATTCCTTCCGCCAGAAACGAACTATTTGCATTTTTAACCGATGAACTGGACACCTAAAAAATGCTGTTGATCGACGCTATATATAAGCACTGACTGCATCGTCATATTGTGATCGTGATCTTCATCCTCTTCATTATACAGACAAGCGATTCCAGTCGAAATACAGACTAGTAACCATGGAAACAGGAAAAACGGTCGCATTGGTAAATACCCTCGACGATATATCGCTGGATTTGAGCATCACAGCAAACATCCAAAATGGTTAGCTCGCCACTTATCGTTCATCTATGACGCAGAGTGCGTTGAAGCGTGTATGCCTATAAAACGCATCCCTCTGCAGCCATAGGCGCAACCACCCTATGGGACCCGTGGGACGCGTCCCCCCCACTTTCGAACAGGTTGGGACGGTCCTCCCAACTTTTGAAAATTTTCAGGCAAACAAGAGCCCACAATGCACTCCCATTTGGTATTAATGCTCACGAATTGCATTTGGTTGTGGGGCCCCAGACCCCGATAGGGGAGCCGACGACGCTATACCCGTACCCCTAGTCGTTAGAAGCTTCTTGCCTTCGGCAATTGCGGCTGTGCGCCTTCAGCCTTCGCAGTTCCACCCACTCGGACGTTCTAGTAGGTCCCTCCCCCAACAAATCGCTGGCCCTGTGCCGATAAAACAAAGTGTCAGGCTAAAGCCGATAAACTCAAGTCTATCAGAATTCAGTGCAGAATGTTTCTGTATAATTTCACTCTAAAATTTTACTTTTCTCGCTTTTTTAAAATTCGACTAAGGTTCGCGGTAGAAGTATAAGAGGACATTTCAATTTTTAATGCTGCCATTGAGAGTGGTGTTCTTCTAAAACCTAAATTCTCAGTTTATTGATATAATAAAGTCATATTTTTTCACGGCTCTAGATGGTTTAAGTGCTTTTATATCGGAATCATCGGTGAAAAATTTGAGGTAAATTAGAGCCCAAAATGTACTCCATTTGGTATCAAATGCTCAAAATTGCGTCGGCTTTTGGGGCTCCCGATGGGGAGCTTTTGGGGATCCCGATGGGGAGCTTACGACGCTCCCCCATACCCCTAGTCGTTAGGGGCTTCTTGCCTTCGGCAAGCGCAGATTCGCGCCTTCGGCGCTCGCAATTCCCCTCACTCACACATTCTACTAGGTCCCCCCAACTTCTGGACCGTGGTTGCGCCCCTGTCTGCAGCCAATCACAAGACTATGTCGTTCAGCGCTAACGACCTCCTATATTATTATATCAATGCAAAGTTGTGTTCGGATTGTTTGGTGTGGTAGCAAATCGATACCCACGCTAGTACGACCCAGGCTTCGATCAATAACTACACAACATAGTGAGTCAAATCTTAAACTATCATTACTATTATTTTTTTAACTTTCCCCCGAGAAATTAAATTTTTCATGGAAATGGTGGGCAAATTCGATTTAGACCATAGACCAGGCCCCAGTGGCCCCATTAAAAAAATCTTCACTACAGTGTATAACGGTGTATTACATTCCCATTTTGGTTATTTGCAGCTTATCTCAAGGTTTTTAAGTCTAGTCATTCATCGGTTCCTATTTTATCATCAATTTACATTTGCAAACGTTTCTGAACTATAATTTTAACACAGTATTAGTAGATTGTAAGAACAGTGTATCGGAGACTTCAACGCTCCAGAAAGTCGCAAATTGGGGTCAAACACTGTGCTCATTCGAAAACTTGACTGACTTTACTACTACTGTACACCATACGAACGGTGATAAATGTTCAAAATAATAAGTGTAACATATGCCCTGTAAGTGAAGGCAGAAGATCGGCTCTGTTTTATGCCATACGAACAGAGAGAACCATTCAAACTAATTACACACCTCTTTTAAGAGTGATATTCGTCGTATAAGTAAAAGCAGAAACGTGGCTCTGTAGTGTAGAGACGCGGTCTCTATTTATTAAGTAAGGGAAGAGACACTGAGGAAAGAAACAAGAGAAGAAGAAGACGTAGCCAACGAGTCGATTTCAACATCATTCATAAACTGTTTTAGTGTAGATACAAATCCAAGAACATTATGTCATAGACTACTGTACAGCAGAATAATGTAACTTAAAGAGCTCTTCTTTATATAGATCATGAGCATTATTATGTAAATAACAAGCCCAACAATGTAAACAAGAAAGGGAGGCAGAACACCAAACTCCGCTGAGAAAGCATTTGAATAATCCTTCCTCCAGTTTCTCATCGGGGTTTTCTGGTAAGGTAGCCGGCCGACAGCACACCTTTCTTAGACCCAAACATGTACATCAGGGATGGCGAAGGTATGGCAAGCGGTCAAACTATTTGGACACATAATTTAGAGCGTCCGCACTCCTGCTGTTTACATCCAACACGGATCTCAACTCATATTCCAGTGGAACTCATTTTAGCCTCAGATCCTGTTTCAGGGAGCAGAGGCACCGCATCACGAAGATGCAGAATCCACTGTCGGCGATCATATTATGCATACTGGAAGAAGTTTCAACGACCCTGGCAGCTATAACTCTAAGAAATCGTTAAACTACTAATAATAACGTTAGGATATATTATATAATATAATATTTTCGTTTATTCAAACAATCCGGTTGACAAATCGTAACCAGTTACAGTGTACAATAATACAATTGAAACAATTAACAAGAACACAAAAGACAAAAGACAGAAGACATAAATCTTAACTACTAACAGAACAGACAGCCTGCAATACACGGCGCCAATAGCAGCCTACAAAGCATGTTTTCCTACGGGCCTCGAACTCGGTACCTCTCGCTCTCCATGCCACTGTGTTATCCAATGTGCTATCGGGCCCCATATTATTATATATGCTTTTAAAATATATTATAATATATTATTATATATATACTTAAACACCTTTAAATCGTTTTCTACTGACGCTATATGGTCCATATTTGTAACGCCATGTTGACAACGTCTTCTTGCCAGCAGATGTCGCTAAGCACTAAACACTACAATTTGTGTTATGATTCGTAACACACCTTTAAAGCGTTTATTTCAGGCTCTATATAAAATAATGTCACTTCATGCAATCGATGAAGGTTGCTTTGTAGTAAAATTTAGTTGCTGTGAGAGTTCGAAGTCGACCACAGATTTTAAAAAGAAACAAGATGCTTCACTGATGACTAAACTGCTCGTGTTTCATTCTGGTATGGCCGCAAGAGCTTCTGGTCTATCCACGAAATGTCTGTATGGTAATTATACAACTCAATACAACTGTATTTTGATATTGCCCTTCTTCCATAGCTCAGAAATGCACACATGACCATTGTAGCGATTAAATCTTATCAAATGCCATGTTTAACTAATCAATTAATATAATACTAGTATAAGCTAGTCAATTACAGTGGCTATATATAAAAGATGTAGTGGCGATACATAAATATAATATTAGACTAGGTAAGAGGCTTTTAAACGTAATTTAAATGTCACGTGATGTGCTATGTTGCTAAGCGACCAATGACGCTAGGTGGATAGAAACACAGGGACGGTTAAAGACCGGTAATGACAGTTGAGACGTTGTAAGTTCAAGAGAAGAGAGTGGTGAGAAGAATTGCCGAAAAAGGAAGGAAACAGCAGCATCGTTTGAGTTGCGGAGATATACGTGGATCGACTTTATTAGGAGCGATCACGGTGAATCCAGGATTTAAAGTTTTTCGATCGAAGTGAAGTTCGAGCGAACTTTAATCTTGCGAGCGTCGGTGGTAGTGAAGCGTTGCCACGACATTATTCGATGAAGTAAGACGGCGAGATTTGAAGTCAATCGTTCCTGCGTAAGTTAGGAAAGACTGTCATTCTGCTGTAGTTACTGTTGAGAGAAAGTGGATGTGTAACGGAGTAAAACAGTGTGATTGCTAAGTCATTCGTTCCGGCGTAAGCTTGGAAAGACTAACATTCAACTGGAATTACTGTTGCGAGGTTGTTTGGGAGCGATCGTCATTCGGAGCCAACTGCGAGCCAATTGGACGGTTAGTTGTGAGGAATTTAAAGCGTGAGACTATCTTCCTACGTGTGGATTCGGATATTTCTACGCTACCTTGACTTTCAAAGACGGAGAAGTGATGTACGTATTCGAGACCAGCGATTGAACCTCGAGTATCTACGACTACGTGAGACCAATCCAAGAATTCTTCTACGATAACTTCGACATGGGATCCACGTGCACTTGTAATGGGGAATCAGATAAGCCTCATAATAATCTATTTATTGTAGATTAAATACGCCAATATAGGTAGATAGGATTTGCTGTAATTGTTGTACAGAATTGACTTATGTTTTCAATATTATTTTAATCTATTTACTACCATGTGTCCAGTGTCAATATTTTCAACAACACTTATCGTACGTAAGGCCTTCTCAGCCAAGTTCGACTAAGCTTAAAAGCTATATATTAATTATAGGCTACAACCATACGACAGAACATCGATGGCGTTGAGCAATTGTAAACGTAGGACTTGCTGGAGTGCGCAATAGAAACAAACGCCTATGTCGCCTCAAACACTTGTGCCTTCTTCAGCAGCGCCACTGCAAAGTTCTGTATTTTGCCGTACGAGCGGTTTGAACTGTTCAGTTTAATTACACACCTCTTTAAAGTTTATGTTTGCCCTATAAGTAGAGCAGAAAAGCGGTTTTATAGTAATGTTGGTATCCTTGTTTCGGATGAGTTGCCCTTGTTAGAGTGGTGCAAAATGAATAATAATAATAATATCTTTTCTTTAATTGAGCGCCTGACAAACGCACTGCGCTGTACATTTACATGTTATGCAATTGAAACAATCTTAACTAGTTAACCACTAACAGAACAGACAACCTGCAATACACGGCGCTAATAGCAGCCTAAGGATCCTGAGTGGCCGAGTGGGTTGGTGCCCGCTCGCCGCGCCGGCGCCCCGGGTTCGCTTCCCGGTCGGGTCGGTTTATCAGAGATTAATTTCTCGGATCTTTACTGCGGGTGGCTCGGTCGCATTATAAACGTGGAGTACAATACAACACACAACACAACACAATATACTGGGGGCGCGGTGGTTTGGGGGTATGTTCGGTGCCTTGCAGCTGGAGGGTTGCGGGTTCGAATCCACCTCAAAGCCGTCGCGTAGGGACCCTGGGCAAGTCCTTCACTCGCAATTGCTCATGCGCTTCGGCGTGAAACTCCGACTACAGTAGTAGTCGGGAGCGCCTCTGAATGGGAAATCTGGTTGAGGCGCTATAACAAGTGTTCAAATACAATACAATACAATACAATACAAAAGCATATCCGCCCTAACGGGGCTCGAACTCGGCACCTCTCGCTCTCTACGCCAGATGTTATCCAACGCGCCATCGGCAGAAGAAGACAGGCCCAAATCGACTCGTTACAAACGTTTAGCATGTTGTCAAATGATGCTACATAAGCACGGATCACGGTTAGCCAATTGGTTAGAGCGCTCTCTCTAAACACCATTAAAACGTAGTCACACGGCGTTATAAAAAAAGTGATGCAACAATAATTGGCGGTCACTTGTTAATCCTTAACGGTTCTAGCATGCATGGACCACGTTATGTGCTCTCCTTCTGGACACCTTTAAAACGTTGTCATCCAACGCTATATAAGGATAAGACATGCGGTCATTTGCTAATGTCTTTGTCAGTGCAAGCGCTCGATGTTGTCATGAGATGTCATTAAATTGACGATTATTAATAAAAGCCAATTGGTTGTCACTCCGCCACTACCCCACATCTGGTGCCAGTCCCAAGCCTGGAAAAAGGAGGAGGACGATGCTAATCATCTTTGTTATGACGCAGTGTCGTCAAACAACAACTAACTGTCACGTGCAAAACAACTAATAATCCACCGAGAAACTCGAGAATATTGCTAACCTTCGACGTATTTAACAAATCCATATTACCACAACGGTTAACGTCCTGGACTGTCAAATCGGAGGGTAGGGTTCAAATATCCAGGAGGACAAAAAGATGCCACGAAATGTCTGCTCCACTTGCGCCACCTAGCGAAATCGACCGTCAGATTACTACGATGTTGTTGGGAAGACGAAGGGGCGAGGGAGAGGACTGACCTCCAAACGACCCCGTCCTCAGAAGCCACAGCTATGAAAAATGAAATCATTAACAAGTCTTCATACCAATGACTGCCTCTGTTAATGTAAAAGAATAACTGCATGTGTTCAGTTTGAATCGATAAATTGCACTTTGTCTGAAATTCCTTAGGCCTACGTTGGATTCAGGTAATTTACGTAACTATTTAATGTCATCATTTGAGAAATAAATAGCACAGTACCAGAAATAAAATATATAAAAGTTATTTGAATTTCAAGTTATCGAAAAATGCGAAATGTTGTCTTTATATACAATAATCTTCGATTGACTTATATTACTCCATATCAAGTTTTTATATAAGTAAAAATTGTAAGTACAATTTGTAATAACGTATGCTAGTCTACACTCTATAGTTACAAAGTTTAGTTTTCATTTGTGTTAGTTTATGTTAGCCAGCATGGACTTAACCTATGTGGACTTATGTTTACAATTCAAATAATCAAATTAGGAAAGATTTCAAATTTTTAATTACTCAATTTCTGATTAAACAAAACATTTTAAAATAAAACAATTGTTGTAGCTTAATGTTAGGCCCCTACTTAGTTGGGTCATTTGCTGATTAAAAATAATTTGTTTAAATACGGTTTTTACTTATAAAATGCAGTAAAAGATGTAGCAAAGTGAAATTATTTTCTTGTTTCGTTTATTCCCGTTTCTCCGTTTTTTTTATTTTGTTGTTGTTGAAAAGACGACGTTTTAACGTTTTCATTCAGTTTTAACCATTTTTAACAACTATGGTTCTAAATTGACTTAAATAGCACAATATGCAATTAAGTTGCAGAGGGATACTTTTTTAATGGGGGATGATTTTGTACGACTCATGAGGGATACTTTTGCACGGGGGGGATAGTCCCTCACGTTCAGATTCATCCGGCCGGATACTTCATTTCGCTAAGGGGATATAATTCTAACGGGGATACTCTATTTCGTGACACCGGTGTCGCAATTATACAATACATAATAATGCAACTGTTTTTGATGTTGCTCAGAAGTGCACAAGTGACCATACAATACAATACAATACACGCAAAGATTTATAGCGCGCTTTAACCTTTATTTAACCAACGTTCCATTTCTGGAACATAATTTGTTATGTTAAAAAAATTATTCTGTCTTGGTAAATGTATTATATTTGCACATCAAATGAAAGATCTAAGAATGGAGAATGTAAAACAGTGGTAATTTTCTGATTGACTTTATTTATTTTTGTGCTACAGATGCGTAATTTTGACGAATTTTGTGATTTTTGAAAAAATCTTTTAGGAAGTTGAAATAAATATTTGTGTCATAATTTTACAGGTGAGACACGTTGTATTTTGTTGATTGATATCTAAAGTCATTGATAAAAATCAAAATTACTGAAAAAGAAGCAAAACTCTAAAAGAAAAAACCCAGTTTTGAAGCATGTTCCATTTTTGCAACGTTGGTGCACTCTCATTAGTATAATTCCAATATGAGGTGATTGTGTTCCTTGTTCATAATTTGCCAGTATTTACTGTTGGATTGTTGCATGTTTCATTAATTGATGTTTAATATTATGTTTCATTTAATTTATTTTTAACCAGGGGCGTAGCCAGGAAAAAATTTGGGGGAGGGGGTAAGTTTTCTGGGGTTTCCATTGGAAATGGTCGAAAAAGTGCAGTTTTTTGTATTTCGCATCAAATTGGATAGAAAAAATGTCGGCAATTTATTTAGGGTTACTCGACCCGTAAAACCCCTTATATATGCCCATGTTTTAACACTGATTTTGTAATAATTAGTACATTTTTAAAATTGGAGTTTTAAGAAAATAACGCAATAACTGCAACACAGTTGAGTACCTAATGCAGTCTAATAGCAACTGCAATGTCTAAATCCATGAAAGGAGGAAGTACTGCCATGCATACAGTTCGACCATCACGGACATGACGTCCGTGATGGTAGAACCGGAACAGCACCTCTGAATGACAAGAAAATATTTGCAAAACAAGAAAGAGGTACATTTGAATACACATGTCATGCCAAAATTGTTGTTGTTAGGTAGTCAGATAACAATGTAGTAGCATGTTCCAGCAGTATAAATACTGTAAATCCTGTGAAAAAGTGCTCAGGCACGTAAAAGGTTGCCATGACTCATGCGATGGGATCGAGGTATACATTCCTCTCATTAGTCAGGATCGTTGTTTCTTTAATTTTTTGAAGAAAAACACTAACAAAGAATGTGTCAGGTGCCTCAAGATACTTGAAGTGAACTGTTTTGAAAGTTTTCATACCTTTAAATAAACTGGTTTTCAATAAATTATTCATAAACCAATATTGTATCATCGTATATTCATGCTGAACTGCCATTATTAAAAAAATGCTAGTGGGAATAACCCAACGTTCCATTTTTGGAACATCCCAAAAAATGACCTTAAATGTCAAATATCACTAAAAGCTTGTCATTTCTGTTTTAATACCATCAATATACAACACATATCTAAGGGCCATCTAAAAATTCCACCTAAAAGGCATAGTGGGTAAATAAAGGTTAAATAGAGAAGTCTTGCACAAGTGCGCGTCTCACTACATTCCTTGACATAGAGCAAATAGAATATATGTTTTTTTAAATTTATATTTAGATTGAGTAAGTCTTTAAAACATCAATGGCGCTGAGCCTTTGCGAATAAAGGACTTGATGGATGACGCCATGGAAACAAATCTTCTGGTGCCCTACCTTCATTAGCAACTCCACTTTAAACTCCTATATTACGCCAAAGGAATACACACCCGTTTTAAAGGTGATATGTGCCACATAAGTAGGAGCAGACAAGAAGTTCTGTACTGAATCCCGTGATCTGTGTCTCAGATGAATTTACCTTTGTAGAGCAGTAAAAAAATGAAAGGAGCGGAGGACCGAACAAAACCTTGCGCCACCCCCGTGTCACAGGACAGGCCTGAATTCCCCAAGTGCCCGTGCCGGAGGAGAGGCCCAAACGTCGGAGGACAGGCCAAGCTTTCCAACGCCCCATATAGGACAACAGGCCCAAACTCCGCTACTGCCCATGTAGGAGGACAGACCCAAACTCCGCCACTGCCCATGTAGGAGGAGAAGGCCCAAACTCCGCCACTGCCCATGTAGGAGGAGAAGGCCCAAACTCCGCCACTGCCCATGTAGGAGGAGAAGGCCCAAACTCCGCCACTGCCCATGTAGAAGGACAAGCCCAAACTCCGCCACTGCCCATGTAGGAGGACAGGCCCAAACTCCGCCACTGCCCATGTAGGAGGACAGGCCCAAACTCCGCCACTGCCCATGTAGGAGGACAAGCCCAAACTCCGCTACTGCCCATGTAGGAGGACAGGCCCAAACTCCGCCACTGCCCATGTAGGAGGAGAAGGCCCAAACTCCGCCACTGCCCATGTAGGAGGAGAAGGCCCAAACTCCGCCACTGCCCATGTAGGAGGACAGGCCCAAACTCCGCCACTGCCCATGTAGGAGGACAGGCCCAAACTCCGCCACTGCCCATGTAGGAGGAGAAGGCCCAAACTCCGCCACTGCCCATGTAGGAGGAGAAGGCCCAAACTCCGCCACTGCCCATGTAGGAGGAGAAGGCCCAAACTCCGCCACTGCCCATGTAGGAGGAGAAGGCCCAAACTCCGCTACTGCCCATGTAGGAGGAGAAGGCCCAAACTCCGCCACTGCCCATGTAGGAGGAGAAGGCCCAAACTCCGCTACTGCCCATGTAGGAGGACAGGCCCAAACTCCGCTACTGCCCATGTAGGAGGACAGGCCCAAACTCCGCCACTGCCCATGTAGGAGGACAGGCCCAAACTCCGCCACATGTAGGAGGGCAGGCCCAAACTCCGCTACTGCCCATGTAGGAGGACAGGCCCAAACTCCGCTACTGCCAATGTTGGAGGACAGGCCCAAACTCCGCTAGGCCCATGTAGGAGGGCAGGCCCAAACTCCGCACTGCCCATGTAGGAGGACAGGCCCAAACTCCGCTACTGCCCATGTAGGAGGACAGGCCCAAACTCCGCCACTGCCCATGTAGGAGGACAGGCCCAAACTCCGCCACTGCCCATGTAGGAGGAGAAGGCCCAAACTCCGCCACTGCCCATGTAGGAGGAGAAGGCCCAAACTCCGCCACTGCCCACTCCGCTACTGCCCATGTAGGAGGAGAAGGCCCAAACTCCGCCACTGCCCATGTAGGAGGAGAAGGCCCAAACTCCGCTACTGCCCATGTAGGAGGAGAAGGCCCAAACTCCGCTACTGCCCATGTAGGAGGACAGGCCCAAACTCCGCTACTGCCCATGTAGGAGGAGAAGGCTCAAACTCCGCTACTGCCCATGTAGGAGGACAGGCCCAAACTCCGCCACTGCCCATATAGGAGGACAGGCCCAAACTCCGCCACTGCCCATGTAGGAGGAGAAGGCCCAAACTCCGCCACTGCCCATGTAGGAGGAGAAGGCCCAAACTCCGCCACTGCCCATGTAGGAGGAGAAGGCCCAAACTCCGCTACTGCCCATGTAGGAGGAGAAGGCCCAAACTCCGCTACTGCCCATGTAGGAGGAGAAGGCCCAAACTCCGCCACTGCCCATATAGGAGGACAGGCCCAAACTCCGCTACTGCCCATGTAGGAGGACAGGCCCAAACTCCGCCACTGCCAATGTTGGAGGACAGGCCCAAACTCCGCTACAGCTCATGTAGGAGGACAGGCCCAAACTCCGCCACTGCCCATATAGGAGGACAGGCCCGAACTCCGCCACTGCCCATGTAGGAGGAGAAGGCCCAAACTCCGCCACTGCCCATGTAGGAGGAGAAGGCCCAAACTCCGCCACTGCCCATGTAGGAGGAGAAGGCCCAAACTCCGCTACTGCCCATGTAGGAGGAGAAGGCCCAAACTCCGCCACTGCCCATGTAGGAGGAGAAGGCCCAAACTCCGCTACTGCCCATGTAGGAGGAGAAGGCCCAAACTCCGCTACTGCCCATGTAGGAGGAGAAGGCCCAAACTCCGCTACTGCCCATGTAGGAGGAGAAGGCTCAAACTCCGCTACTGCCCATGTAGGAGGACAGGCCCAAACTCCGCCACTGCCCATATAGGAGGACAGGCCCGAACTCCGCCACTGCCCATGTAGGAGGAGAAGGCCCAAACTCCGCTACTGCCTGTCCGAGCCACATCCAGTCCAAAGCCTCACATAATGGAAGACAGGTTCGTGTTGAGGGAAGAACTTTAATCATCGGTTTGTAACTGTAACTGTATTTGTAAAAACGATAATTTTGTATATACAGCCCCGTAATCAGAAGAATACTTATTGGACACATTAATTGTATTGCGTTAGCCCCTATTAATTTTGCTTCTAGTTTCCAGTTTTTAGCGACATCTTTATTGCCGCCATGACAGCCGTGTTCACCTAAGCCGATTTATGTGACTGTTTCTTTTTGAGCCGCCTATCTTGTATTTCGCGGCCATCTTGGTTTAAAGTATTTGAACTGTTTGTGAACTTCTCAGATGTAATGAGTTTAGTTTCAGGTTTAGGTCCAAGGCCAACGCCGATATCTCTTTAATAGAGGAGATGGTTTTTTTTTAAGGAAAACGTGTCTACATTGGATCTGGGCCCTCAAAACAATGACTGGTGGCCCCATTTTCTCTCTCTCTTCCCTATAGTGTATTATAGTAATTTACAGACACATTTTGCTTACTTTACATTGTCATAAGTTTTTTTCAGTTTTACCATTCTATCGATTGTGTTGGAATCTGCGTTACTGGTCTATATACTATAGTAGCCTACCAGTTGATTGCAGCAATTAACTTAGAAAATTTCCCAAGTGGTTCTTGGTCAACATTCCATTCAATCGCCAGCGTAAAATATGTACAGTAAGATTTGTACGGAAAAATTACTATGGGCGTCAAAGTTAAGGCACGAGATATCGTTACATCTTGGTAACTATTGAATAATATTACGATCTAATTCGACACCTTTAAATCGCTTCTAAGCTATGCTATATATACCAGATTTTCGCATAAACGCTAGATGTGATCACATTCCTTGTCGGTCGGAGTACCTCCCACTGGGAGCGCTTCTGAAAGGCTTATGCTATGAGAAGCGCTTTACAAATGATTAAATACAATACAATACAATTGGTTATCGTATGCAAAACAACTAATAAGGCTAAATGAGCAACCGAGAAACTCGAGAATATAGCAGTGATAACTCACTAGAAGTGCTCCGTTTAGCTTCGTTGTATTTGCCAAAATAGGAGGGAAGAGTTCAAATCTCCAACCGGGCAAACAGATACTTCAAAAGTTTCTGCTCCACTTGCGCCACCTAGCGAACTCACTGTCAGGTTCGAAGGATGTTGGCGGAAAGACGAAGCGGCGAAGGAGAGGACTGGCCACCCTCACACCCCTCTTGTCGTCATAAGCTAATAAAAACGAAGTCATTAACTTTTCATAGCAATGGCGGCCTTTCTCACTTCTTCTCTAGTAATGTGAGATAGGTGGCGCTCCAGCGTGTGAACACCTTCTCAACTCGGCTGCGCATTTCTCTCTCTTTCGTTATCTGAAATGAAATGTGAAACAATTACGGGATGCATTTAATTTGATTCGATAGATGTCACAACAGATTCCTTCTTTCAGAAATGGCGCGATATACATTTATTACCGATGAATTGGACACCTCAAAAAGGCTGTTGATCGATGCTATATATAAACATTGACTGCATCGTCATGATTTCTGGCAGCATATTCTTCTACAGACAAGCGATTCCAGTCGAAGTACAGACGAGTAACCATGGTAACAGGAAAACAGTCGCAGTGGGAAAAACCCTGGACGATAATTATTTTATCGCTGGATCTAAGCATCACAGCAAACATCCACAATGGAGGCGTCGGTTAGTTCGCCACCTAGCGTTCACCGATGACACAGAGTGCGTCGAAACGTGCATAAGTAAGTAAGTCAGAATATTCTTTATTGAGAAGTACTAGCAAACGCACAGCACTGTACATGGCAAGATTAATACATTCAAACAAACAAGCAAATTTATATATACAGGCAAAGAATTGAATGGGAGAAGTTAATGTATATCAGGGTAACCTAGGTGAGGAAGAGTTAGGGCTATAGTCATTGAGGGAAATGAAGAGCTTAAATATACTGATCTAGGGAAAACATTGTTTATTTGTATAGCATCAGGGCAAGGAAGCATTTCTGAGTCACGCTGTCAAACATGGGAAGCTCTATAAAAACGCATCCATCTGCAGCCAATCACAAGACAAGGTAATGTAGTGCTAACGTCCTCCTGTAATAATTATTATATCAATGCAAATCCCTATTCACGCGAATACAGTCCCAGCTTCACTCACTTACTGCACAACAGAGTGGGACGGAGCTTAAAATATTATTATTATAATTATTATAATTATTATTATTATTAGTAGTAGTAGTAGTAGTACCAGCAGCAGCAGCAGCAGCAGCAGTTGTATTAAAAATAGTAGATAATTAAATAAATATATTAAATTAATCCAACAATAAATAAATATGCAGAAATAGAAAGATAATAACGAAGTTAACCCTATCCAAAATTCAATGAAAACAGATTGCGCAGCTTCAGATCTGAGCATCGCTTACTTCGCCGCAATTCCCTCTATTGCCCCAAGCTCTGCATCCACGCATCCATGACCTCCATCCTCCTCCTCCTCCTCCGTATCTTCCTCCTTCCTTCCACCTTCGCCTGCTGCTACAGCCAGAGCATCATCATTCATCGTTCAGTTTTATCGGAATGTTGTTCGGAATTCTGGCGATTCTCATTGGCTTCGCTATCGGGGCCAACTTCACCCTCAGTGACCTTGGTAAGTTACTCAAATATACCAATGCAATACAATACAATGCGATACAATACAATACTATAACATTCAATATCATAAAATGGAATGCTACAACATACAAAACTAAACAGTGTAATGCGATATAATACAATGCGATGCAGTACATGATGACATACAATGCAGTGCAAAATGATACAATATTCTGACATATAGACTAGACGCTAGATAAATCTGTCGATACAGTACTCGAAAATGAATCGATTAAATATAAGAGCGATAATTTATCTTAACACCGTCACTGTTTGCTCTCTGACAGTGCCAGCCCCAAGCCTAGATAAAGGAGGAGGGCGACGCTAATGATCTTTGTAATCACAAAGAGTCGTTAAACTGAAACTATACTATCTTCACATACAGTGCAAAATAATAAAGTTGCTCTATTTAACGTAACCCTAGGGCTACCAAGCTTTTTGTGACATCGGCTACCAAGGGGGGGTGGTTACTAGCCCGAGGGTTAATCCATAAAAAATCGTTCAATTCTAAATAGCATAGGCCTATAGTAGCCTACTGTATTTCCGATTCGGAGTCACGGCTGTGGTCCCATTTGAATAAGGAAATTTTTAAGGAGAATGATTACGGGATCAGACCACAGTTCTGAAACTTTTCATCCTATGCCGTAACTGAGAGAATTAAAGGTTATGAAAAACCATATAATAATGTTTAGAAGAAGACGTAATAAATCAGCATTATATGTGCTTAAAATGAAGATGGAAATGTTATGACAGTTTTCGCTGAATTATCGATCGCACCAGCTAAATTAGACACCCGTTTTATAAATTTCAGTTGTATGATAAAAATCAAAGCGTCTTGCACGATGATAATGTCTTAAAAGTCCTATCTTTAATCTCCGTCATTACACGTCCGTGTTTTAGTGCCAGGCAGTGCCCGTCCCAAGCCTGGGTGAAGGAGGAGGGCGCCGCTGATGATCATTGCAATCACAGTTTCGTTAACTGAAACTACTAATACTGCGTGGATATCCGCTACAATGGGAGATATTTCGAGCATAAAGCTGTTTGTGAAAAATAGCAATTAGGCTTCTCTAATAATTACAGATAGGCCTACTTATAAATATTTTACGATACCCGTCAGTTTGAAGTGATCATTCATTCATTCATTCATTCATTCATTCATTCATTCATTCATTCATTCATTCATTCATTCATTCATTCAATCATTCATTCATTCATTCATTCATTCATTGGCTCTCTCCTGCACCATTCTGCTAAGTTTGTGGATTTCCATTTCACACCAGTCCGCGACGTCATCCTGCCACTCCCTGCACGGCCTTCCCCTAACCATCTTTCCGTTCACCATCCAGAAGATGACCTGTTTGATGAGTCTGTCGTCAGTTTAAAATACGATTAAGTATTCGATACCTTCAGCTTAAAATACACTTCGGTTTAAAATATCTTTCCGTTTTTCAGATAGGCCTACACTGTGGTTTAGGATTCACCTTAGTTTTTAAGATTCCGTTAAGTTTAGGATACCGTCCAGTGTCATATACAAATAACTTTAAGATACAATTCAATTTAAAATTCCCTTCAGTTTAAGATAAACTTCAGTTAAAGATACAACTCAATGTTTGCAGTTCATATTCACTTTTGTTTTTCTGCCTAGGGCGCTTGCTAGATCCACCTTCATTATATACTTAGTAGTAGTACTTTCAGTTAAACGACACTGTGTTATTACAAAGATCATTAGCGTCACCCTCCTCCTTTATCCAGGCTTGGGACTGGCACTGACAGAGAAAGATCAGTGGCGGAGTTCATTAATACTTGGATTGGATCCAGAGTTTAACGGCAGCTTATGACAACATAGGCCGTTGCCGCCGACAATGATTATTTTTGGCATATTACAGCTCCTCTAATAGTTAGTTAGTAGTCATTATTACATACTTCGCGTCGCTCGCCTTATTTATAATACAAGCCAAATTTTAAAAATGGGCGTCTGATACAGGTTGCGCTTTGTTAAATTATTACGACAAATTATGCCGTGCGCACAGAAATATCATTTATGCAAAAAGTCTTATGATCTCTTGTTAGAATTTCCATTATTAATTTTAGAGTTTCATTTCATTTTAATGCTTTTTTCGAATTTTTTCATAACCCGGATACATTTTTCAATTCCTTAGCGATTGAACAAGAGGCTCTTTGTCATTTGAAGAATTTAAACTACTTAGATTCTGAATGCAGTTTGTGCAGTTTTGACGAAACCCTAGTTGTCTTCGAAACCCATTTTATTATATAAATCTACGCTTTAAATAAGCCGTTGTGTGGAGATTATAACTCCGCCACTGTTCGCTTTCTGACAGTGCCAGTCCCAAGCATGGATAAAGGAGGAGGGCGACGCCAATGGTCTTTGTTACCACACAGCTAGTCGTTAAAAAGGAATACACAAACAATTGTTTGCTGGAGTCTAAATTTCAGAGTAACAATTATTTCATATTTACTGTAGTTCAGTCCGATATTAAGATATTTGTGCGCTAGTAACCTTTCATTCAAACAGACATGTATACATACACATAGTAACACAGGTACGCATGCAAATATACAGACAAGCAAAAAGAGACACATACCGATACACAGGCACACTGAGAGACATCCTTTGTTTGAGTCGTGACATAACTGACGATACCATCGCCCTCTGTCGATATGTATCAAAAGTGTCTCATTGCGTCAGCCATCCACGAAATCTCCTAATACCACGCTAATAACCCTGCACCACACCATCCAACCCTTCCTGATTCAATCCACCACACACCCTCTTTCCCACTCCTGTCGCACAGTCCCACCACACATCCTTTGTCCAATCCAACCCAATCTACCCGACTCTACCCAATCCACCTCACTGCACATCCTCCCCCCATTCCTATGAAATCTTCACCATCATTATCAATCCACATCACCAATTCCCTCTCCATATTTCTAGGTACTGCACACAACCATCCACAACACATCCCAACAGCCCCCAATTCACTTCACCCTCCACAGTCCACCTCACACCACACATTGTCCTCCCACCAACCACCATTCTCCCACCACACACTCTAATCCATTCACACTCTTCAATGTACCCTGCCGCAAACAAATTCCTCCAGCTAGGCACCCTCCTCCATCATACACCCACCTATAACCACAAACCCTCGTCCCACCACAAACCATCCTACCACTAGTCATCCTCCCACCATACACCCTCCTCCCAGCACCCACCTACCTCCCACCAAATACCCTCCTCCCATCACACCCTCCTTCCACCAAAAACCCTCCCCACCTTACACCCTCCTCCCACCTCACCCTCCTTCCACCAAAAACCCTCCCCCACTTTACACCCTCCTCCCACCACACACCCTCCTTCCACCACACACTCTCCTCCCACAACACACCCTCCTCCCACCCTCCACCCACCACACACCCTCCCCACAATACACCCCGCTCCCCATTCCTATCCAATCAGACCCAATCGGGTTGTGGCCAATCACTCGCTAGGTGGCGTTGATGCGTTAAAATTGCGGCACGTGATAGATTGACGATCGAGGTTTAACAGATTCTCGCGAAATCTCGTTTGCATATTTTATTTCGCGAGAGCGATTTTCCGATTGCGCTCTGCCATCTGTCGGTCAGGAATTAAAACAAGACGACGTCCTAATTCAATCTCGTGCAGATGCATAAGTAAGTAAGCAAGCGAGCGCCGCATTTCCATCTAATTTTTACTTAAGATCTCTTAACGTAAGACGTCAGAAAATAAGAACGTCTTGAAATCGCATTAATGCATATAGGTTGGTCAGTATATGCAAATATTATTATTAGTATTCCCCTCCCTCCCTCCCGAGATACATGCATCAGGATTGCAAAAATTAGGGGGCGTTGTTGTTCCAAGCAAACCATCTTCACAGATGGTTTGCTTGGTGGGAAAAGTGCTAGAAAAAGACACTGCATTGAAGCGCTGAATAAGCGTAGATAAACGCTGAAAAAGAAAAGTTGTCTCACTGTTATCTCCTGATGTTTGGACAAGCCGGTATCCGAGGATGTCATTATCATTATTATTATTATTATTATTGTTATTATTATTATTATTATTATTGTTATTGTTGTTATTGATTTTATTGTTACTGTTATTGTTAGTGTTAGTGTTGTTGTTGTTGTTAGTGTTAGTGTTATTGTTGTCGTTACTGTTATCGTTATCGTTATCGTTATCATTATCATTATTATTATCGTTATCATTATTATTATTATCGTTATCATTATTATTTTCGTTATTATTATCGTGATTATTATTATCGTTATTATTATTATTATCGTTATTTTTATTACTATTATTATCGTTTTTAATTAAATTTATGACGCGCTCAAGGTCACATCGAAATGTGAATCTGAAGCTCGGATTGCAAGCCGCCAGCAGAAGATGCAGTTTGATCTCCAAGACTTCCAAGTGCTTGAAATTTGTATAGGTGAATATACATGTAATTATGCGCTGTGTCGGCTATAATTCGTGTATAATGTATTGATCCAGAGTTTAACGACAGCTTATGACAGCAAAGGCCGTTTCCGTCGACAGAAATTATTTTTGCATAATAATAATTATACACTTATACAGCGGTCTCTAATTATAATATACATTTACGTAAGATTATATACACTTGATATAATTATAACTAACCTTCCGCATTCATATGGGGGCCCGATAGCGCATTAGATAACAACTGGCGTAGAGAGCGAGAGGTACCGAGTTCGAGCCCCGTAGGGCGGATATGCTTTGTAGGCTGCTATTAGCGCCGTTGTAATGCAGGCTGTCTGTTCTGTTAGTAGTTAAGATTTAAATTGCATAACATGTAAATGTACAGCGCAGTGCGTTTGTCAGGCGCTTCAATAAAGATAAGATTATTATTATTATTATTATTATTATTATTATTATTATTATTATTATTATTATTATTATTATTATCATCATCATTATCATTATCATTATCATTATTATTATTATTATTATTATTATTATTATTATTATTATTATTATTATTATTATTATATCCAGCGTTGCAGATTTACGAAATTATTTTTTTTTTAATCCACAGTTTAACGTCATCATATGACATCAAAGGCCGTTGACGACAATTCAATATTATTTACAGTACAATTGAAACAAAATTGATAGAGTTAAAGGCATCTAAACAGTACTTTATAATGTCACTAATATTAATTGTTTAGCAGCATAATATTATAGTCAGTTAAGATACTAATGTCAATGTTACTTGTATAAGATAACATACTGTAGGTTGGTCTTTCAGACAAATTATAGGCCTACACTGTTTTGCAGCAATTATCACACAAATCTTTTTTAATGTACAATGAAAAGATTCCTGACAAACAGCAATAGTGTACATAAGATTCCAAATCCAGCTATTCAATTATATAACAGCATTGGTTTCAAGTTTATAAAAACCTGTAACTGATGAAGTTTACAAAACCTGAAATTATTATATGAAATTTATATTTTAATTTTAATTTTCAAACATTTCTTTTTTTTTATTCAATGCAACCACACATCATAAATAAAAAACATGCATAGGCATACATTGAAAACGACAGTTCTTTAACATATGTTATAGATATGAATAGAAAAGATTATTGTAATTTGACCTGAGAGTCTTAATCTTTCACTTTCAATTTTTAACTTCAGTATACCTTAATGGTTATTAAAATTTATTATATATGTTATTTTTACATGAAATTTTTAGTTTAGATATAAATGTTTACATAGGTAATTAATCATTACAAACAAGCAATGTTAGCACAATATATACAAATGGCTTCAAAATAACAAACCCACAACGCATTCACATATCACACCCTAACAACAAAATGTCTACACAAGGGCAAAACTAACCATCAACGTCCACTGACATTATAAACACTAGTGTTGATGCGCCATCGATTTTTGCGTTGTGTATACGACACCGGCTCGATAGAAGTTATAAAATAATAATAATTATGATCTCCCAATTAATTAAGAGCTTCCTAAATAGTTAATGATGAATCTCTCTCGAAGTGGCGCTATAAAAATTTGCAAAGAAAATTACAATTACCACAAAGTATGGTATGTTCATTGTTCAACGTCTTCCGCTCTGGCAGTCACAAGATGTCGCTATACATTCGAAACTACGGGAATTATTATTAGGCTAAATTTCTAATGAAATGACTTGACATTTTTATTGAACACCAAAAAGCAATCAATTCGCAGATATTTATTTTAAAAGATATTAATAGTCAACAAACATTGTTGCATTAAAGCCAAATATCCGTCGATCGCTCCCAATTCAGTGGAGAGCTCGCATGCAGAATCATTTAGGGTTAACAAATATGGAACATTAGACTCCATTAGACACCTTTAAAATGCGTGATTTTGAGATATATAAATAATTCGTTAGACGCGTTTAATCAGTCCTCCAATCAGATAATGGAAAACAATAAGTAACTGAACGTCGACCTTCACGACAAATCAACCACAGAAGGGCTCTAAACAATATAAATACTTAATTTTAAAACGCTGTCTTTGTCTTGATGGTGCCTCCGTCTATCAGTGTAATTTTCTGTATCTGCGTCTCTGCATGTGCCTTCATCTGTTCACCTATCTCTGTATGTGCCTCTGTCTCTATATGTGCCTGTGTCTTGATATGAAGCCCACATACCTAAATCATAGGCTAAAAACCGACAATGATAATTCATTGTTCTTTTAATTGTTAGTCATTGTTCCCGATGACAACCAATGCCAGACGCGTCGTCCAATCTCCCTCACGAACCAGACCGGATATCTGGCCAGCATCACTTCCGGCGAAACCGGATGTGGGAACTCGGACACGCCTTGGACGATCCAGGCACGCCCCGGTCAGCGAATCAACATCACTCTCATCGACTTCACTCCAGACAGTTCGAGGGTGTTGACCTCTAGCGACGAAGGGGTGAGGAAGACCTGTCGGGTTTATGCTACTGTGCGAGAGGAGGGTAAAGGTCAAAGGAGTTCAACGATCTGTGGTGGAAATGGAAGAGTGCGAACGGTGTTCGTCAGTAAGAACGATGCTCCTCTGGAGATAAGGATCATCAGCAGCCAACATCCGACGAAACCCATCAACTTCATTCTCAGGTTCCAAGGTAATCGCAACAAACACTGTCCATGCATATATATATATATATATATATATATATATATATATGTATATGTACTCATTGTATGTAATTTTGCGTGACTGCATATATGCATGTACGTACGTATGTATGTATGCATGTATGTGTGTACGTATGCATTCATGTAGGTGTGCATGTATATGTATTCGTGAATGTATGTTTACATGAATGTATGTATCACTTGAAATATTTTCTCAGCTATTATTTGCGGTAGACTTCGACATTTTCTTTAAATAACTAATGTTTTAAATTTCCATCATAGTAAAGCGCATAAGTTTTTGGGCGCCAGAAACTCAGTGTCCCCAATATTTTAACCTTCGAAATACACAATCACTCTAGGAATCGATATTTTCCTGTATAAAAGATTTTATTTATCACCTTCCAAAAAGGATCCTTGAAATGTAATGTAATGTAATGTAATGTAACAAGACATTTATATAGCGCCACTTAAGAGTCTCACAGAAGCGCTCAACACGTGGCCATCAAACAGCTGAAAAAGTGCGTCTTTAAGAGTCGAGAGAAAACCACGGGCCAAAAGTGACGCTAATAATGTCTTTTATTTCATTTTCGTTACGCTTTGTCAAATAAAGAGCATTAAACAGTAAAATTATACTACATAACATTCCCCGTGGCATGCGTGGTTATTTATTACTGATTTTTGCGTCACTTTTGGTACGCACTTATACTAGGTTCGCATATTCTTACCAAAGATTATGTTGACGTAATTACACACCTCTTTTAAATGCAGTGTTCGCCCTATAACTGTAAGAGACGAATGGTTAAATTAGGCTACTACACCGGCACTCTTGTAATTCTGTTATTGGATGAATACTGCCCTTAAAAGTGGTGTGTAATAACGTCGACATCGTCTGAGATCGGGGTGACGATCCTATTAATTAAATTAAGGTTGCGGGCCAAAAGTGACGCTAAATCATTTTTTTAAATATTTACGAGCGGTGAGAACTGCTAAACTCCGCCACTGCTTATTACTCAAAAGCAGTAGGAGGGCGACGCTAATGATTTTGCCATCAAGAAGTGCGTTAAAGTGAAAATAGCCTACTACTACTACTAGCCTAGAGATGGCTGTCCAATGCCAAGCCTGTAGAAAGAAGGATGACGACGCTAATCATCTTGGTTACGACACAATGTCGATAAACAGCAATTAAACAACCTCCGTGATTAATTGCTATAAGAGTAAAGTACGACAGCAACATAAGGACATTGCCATCTGGATAACGAACAAATGAACAGGGGAACACGTAGCTGAACGCAGAATATTAATCCATTTATGTGTATCTGAACTTTTATATAGCCCGTTCTAAGCGCCAAACAAAGGTGTTGAAACACGCCTACTTAGCAGACCAAAAACATGCGTCTTACGATGAGCTGAAATTATTTTCTCAGCTATTTGTGGCGGTAAAGTTCGACATTTTCGTTAAATCACTAATGTTTTAGATTCCAACATAATAAGTCGGGACGCGTATAAATTTTGGGCGTCAGAAATTCAGATGGTCCCCCATCATTTTAACCTTGGAAATACACAATCACTCTCGGAATCGATATTTTCTTTTACGAAAGACTTTATTTAACACGTTTCAAAAAGCAAATACGTAGGCCCAATAAAAAGTGCTATTCCTTCGTTCGTATCTTGTACTTATAGGACGATTAATGCCCATAAAAGGGGTGTGTGAAATTATCCTAGGTCAGAGGTGGCAACTTATTAAGAGTGCGTACCAAAAGTGACTGGATTAAGAAGGAGGTTATCACACAGTTTCTTAAACTGAAACTACTATTGAGAACTGCTGAAACAAATATCTGTTGACGTCAACGGCTTTTGTTGCCATCCATAAGCTGTCGTTGAACTCTGGATCCCGGTCTGGAACATAATTATATTATGTTAGAGGTAGCAAAAAATTTGGCCTAGGCACTAGATTGTTAATCTTCAGACTGTAGACCAAGAATTTAAAGAATTTGATACGATTGTCAGAGTCAAATCACGCTAGATCATGGTTGCATTAAAGATTAAATAATAATCGTATTGGTTGTTTCCTTGTATCAAGTAGTGATTGGATTTATTGCAGTCAAGATCCCATAATAAACGTATTGGTTGTTTTCTTGTATCAAGTAGCGATTGGATGTCCTTCTATCAACGCGCCACCTGGTGGGTGGGTTCGCTACAACGAACAGGTGGCCGTTCTTGGCTGCGAACACCTGCCAGACACGTGGGAGGTCGTCTGCCGAGGGTCGTTCTGGGAAGGAGAAATCAGGAACTACATCATGGGTAACGGTTGTCAGTGTATGGGAAGGGGTCGATTACCATCAATATTATAATAATTGTGATTATTATTATTATTATTTTTGTTATTATTATTATTATTATTATTATTATTATTATTATTATTATTAGGCCTATTATTATTATTATTATTATTATTATCATGATCATTATCATCATCATCGTCGTCATCTCATCATCATCATCGTTATTACTGTATTATTATTATTACAACTATTATTTTCGGATGAAACATAAATACTAATGATGATAATCATGGTATCAGCGATATTAAGGTTGCCCAATGATTATTTGTTATTGTTAATTAGTTACTTCCATGGCATCGGTTATTCATTCACAAAGCACTAACCGCTGGCGCACCAAAACCAGGCCATTATCATATCAGTATCCAGAAGGACAGTCCGTCGTAAGACGAAGAGACAACCCATGATGGATAAATAATTTGAAAACGATGCACAATTAACTGTCAACAACAAATTGTCGCGTTTCACACCTATATAATATCAAGTGGAAACGTTTTAAGGGTGTCGAAAGAGTGCGTCATATAAAACAGCGACATTGCTCTATGCGTAACATCGCTTATCGACGTTTTAGTGGTGTCTAAGAAGGTCAGTCTCTGAAAAAGATGCAGCCTATGATTCTTACTGTTCCTCAAACAGTTCTGGATTTGTGGGACACAGTGAGCGATTGTTTACAGCGCTCACATCGCTGACTGACTGACTGACTGACTGACTGACTGACTGACTGACTGACTGACTGACTGACTGACTGACTGACTGACTGACTGACTGACTGACTGACTGACTGACTGACTGACTGATGTACAGAATGAGCGACTCACCGCATGCCTTACTGACTGATTAACTGGCAGACTGACCCACCGACTGACTGACTGACTGAGCCATCGACTGACCGCTTGACTGGCTGACCTACCGACCAAATGACTGACTGACCAAATGACTGACTGGTTGACTGGCTGACATAATTACCAATAATCGATAATTGCATCAAGGATGATTGCCTTGCTTTGTTATTCATGAATAAACAAGATGCCATTCTTCAAATTTATAACAAGTTTTTGCTTTCGCTGACGATTCATCGTTTCAGTTACGCCTTTGCCTCTAGGATTACGTTTAGCGGCTTTACACTACTAACTTTGACCTTGACGAATTGGGCCCATTACAGACAAATCTCCGTTTGTAAATAAAGTTGAAGTCCCTGAGGGATCACAGTTAACTCGGGAGAAATATAATAATAGTAATAATAATAATAATAATAATAATAATAATAATAATAATAATAATAATAATAATAATAATAATAATAATAATAATAATAATAATAATAATAATAATAATAATAATAATAATAATAATAATAATAATAATAATAATAATAATAATAATAATAATAATAATAATAATAATAATAATAATAATAATAATAATAACAATCTTCTCCAGCAGTCTCCGGACTTTTTAGGCCACCTGAGGGATCCTTGATACCTCGGGTAAAAAAAATATAAAAAAAAATAATAATAATAATAATAATAATAATAATAATAATAATAATAATAATAATAATAATAAATAATAATAATAATAATAATAATAATAATAATAATAATAATAATAATAATAATAATAATAATAATAATAATAATAATAATAATAATAATAATAATAATAATAATAATAATAATAATAATAATAATAATAATAATAATAATAATAATAATAATAATAATAATAATAATAATAATAATAATAATAATAATAATAATAATAATAATAATAATAATAATAATAATAACAACAACAATAATAATAATAAAAGCCTTATAATTAAATAATAATAATGAATAACATTACTATCAGTGTAAAAGTTGTGCTGCAAAAATTGATACCCCTCGCATATTTACTCTTGCAAACGATGATGGCTACTATGTAAAATCTGAATGTCTTGTGGCTTTTAATAAATCTGGAGAAATTTTCTTTCTCAGCTCAGACGGAGTCATCGACTGAAGAGGAACTGACAAACGTCTACTTTCCATTCAGTATGTTCAAATTAATTAACGTTTAATAGTTGCAGATAATTATGCAGAATAATTATTACCTCAAAATCTGAATAAATTATAAGCTATTGACACGGACACCGATCACTACACTGGGAAAGTGACGTTGCAGAAGAATAATACCCCAACTCCGGGGAAATGTCTATTTTGACGGCATGACAAGCATCTTGTTATTACAAAGGGAACTTGGCACATGCCATAAAGACAATGGCTAGTTCTGATGGCATGACCACGTCAGACCATAAGATTTTGTTAAACTCTGGATCCATTCACGCAAAATCCAGGGTCAAAATATTCACACACCTCCTTTAAGTGTGGTATTCGCCCTATAACTAAAAGCAGAAGAGCAGTTCTGTATTAAAATTATCACGAGAATTATTATGTCATAGGAACGATAAGAACTGTTCAAAATAATTACACATCTCCTTTAAATTAAGTTTAATATTCGCCCAATAAGTAAAAGCAGACTAGCCTCTCTGTATAATAACTCCGCCACTGATCGTACTCTATCAGTGCCAGTCCAAAGGCTGGATAAAGTAGGAGGGTGACGCTAATGGTCTTTGTTATCACACAGTGTCGTTAAACTGAAACTACTACTACTACTCTGTATAATTTAAAAAATAGCTGCATTATTGCATAGTAACGGTGTAAACTGATCAAAAATAATTGCAAACCTCTTTAAAGTGTGATATTCGATCTGTAAATGGAAGCAGCAGTGCGATCTGCATTAACTTCACTTTACGAAGGACGAGTATTGTTCAAAATAACGGCCTTTATTGCCATAAGACTTCGTTAAACTCTGGATTCATCATGCTATACAAATCCAGCATATAAATAATTGTTGTAGGTCTGATGATCGTCATAATAATATCGTTAGCAGTTGCAGTTTGGATGATCATTCTGTCTCTTGGATTCGTCTGTCTGAAAAGGTACGTATAATAATTATATTATTTAAATATTTCGATATTGGCGATTTAAAGTCAAATGAAAATTATTACTACCAACAGCAGAATCAGATATTTACAACAGCGAAAACCCTCTAAACTAGGGTAATCGTAATTGTAAGCTCCAAACTTATAAAGCGCCATTCGAAAGCCAATCGCAAGGCAACAGCTCATTCACGAGTGCTGCGTCGAGTCAGAGAGGTTGTACACAGGATAGTCAAAAGGAGGCGCTTCCTGTCTTCTCCTGTGTTGTTTATGCCCCATGTAACAAAATCTGAAGTTGTTTCCGTTTAACGACTTTGTTTAATAACAAAATTAATAAATATGATAAGCGTCGCCCTCTTCCTTTATCAAGGCATTGGAAATTCGTACTGGCACAATGTAATCGTAATCTTAATCGTAATCGAACATTTATATAGCGCCACTCAAAACAGAGGCGCAGGGTCGATGATACATGGTCGCTGTAGAAAAACTTGTATCATTTTTCACATTTACCAGAGCGAGGCTTGTCACGAATCTGCTCCTGGATCAGAAAGTAAGGATATAGGCTATTTATGTACTGAATAAAGGAGGCACAAATTTAGGTTTCATGTTAAAATAAAGTCATAAATGAAGAATAAAATCTGACCAATAGACAATTTGGTCTTGAAGTGTCGCTATATAAATTGCACTAAAATTTTCATTTTTAATAAGACCACAAATCCAGCTTTTATCATCGATCAAAGATATTAGTTGTTTAGTTCTGACTTTGTTTGGGTTAAACCTAAATTCTCTGACAATATTCCCATGGACATTATTAGATGGACCCACATGAGCTCTGAAAGGGTCACATATAGAAATGTGGGCTTATGTGGGAATGCTGGAAAGTTCGTTTAATTCAGTGGTATACGCCTATAATAGCCTACTTATAAGTAGGTGTAGTCGCGTTTTAACGTTTCAATGTGTCAATACCGGCCAGGGTCGGTGGATAATCCGTCTCATCATCAGGTTCTCCTCTTCTTTTTATCAGTCGCTTAAGATTGTTCTCTTACGCCTATAACCTCGGTCGGGAGCGCCTCTAAGCAGAGATCCTGAATGAGCGCTATATAAATTTCAATTGATTGACGTAATAGTTAGACATCTGAACTTTTGTACAGACGAGCAAGAGCACTGGATTCGGACGCCTCCTCTACAGCTGCAGCGGTGCTTCCCTGCATCACATGTCGAGAGCCAGATGAAGACTCGCTGCAGGCGAATCATGGTAACCACAACAACCACATCAGTAATTCACCGATGACATCCTCCTCCTGCTCCGTAGCCAATCGAAAGAAACAGACGATGATCGTCTGTAACGTTCGCAACACCCAACGGACATCAACCGTCATTCAAAGCATCGACAACGAAGTATTTGCCTCCGATATTAAACGCATCGCCCTTCAATCCCAATTCGTTCCCCAAGCGATGCGAAATTCCATCGATCCCGGAGTACCAACTGCGGAGGAAACCAAAGCAACTGTTGATACAATCCAAAGTGTTAAATTACAGGATGTAGAGTACGAACCAGAAATTTCCTCGCTGTATCCCTACACTGTAGGGACTCTACCAATATCTGGAATTGAACAACCGATTTGGGTGACCAGACCCGAAACTAACGACTTAAATGCTTTGTCGATACCGTTAGTTAACCCCGTATTAATCTCAGCTGGGCTGGACAACGTTTCCTCCAAACATAGAGCAGACAACAATGCGGAATTTACGTAAGGACCTTACCAACATTAATTTCCATGATTGTTATTTAATACGCTTTGATTAAGCCCCACTTTAATAAATTATAATAATGACCAATAAGCAAAGGAATTGGTCAAGGTCCTTATACACTAACCTCCCTCAGTTGGGGTTTGAACCTGTAGGCCTACACTCCGCCATAGGCACTGCCCACGCCCCAATAATTGAGCTGGGGCATTGCTCCACAAAAACCCAGAAGAGAATATTTATACTTTTTAAGGAGTAGTGTTATTCTTTACAACAATACATCTTGGTCCTTCTGGGCCACCGTACTTTCGTCTGCTTTCGTCACTTGGCTGTTCTTACAGACTTGTCGACAGCTATTGTAATTTCGTTGCATTGAGCGTTTTCGGGTATTTTGCGTGATTTAGTCTCGCTTCGCTGGTGGACAGCTAGCCCTGCGACCTGGAATGGACTCCCTACCGCGTTCCGTCAAACACCTGCTGGCCACTTTTATTGACGAGCGTTGCTGTTCAGTTTTTCTAAAAAAGTCTTAAAACATGGAGAAAGAATACATGACAGTTTAAAACATGGAACGTTTTTCCATTTCTGGACCAACTATATTAATATTCGTCGCAGATGATGTCTTTAACCTTACTGCATGAGAGTCGCGTGAACGCATGTAGGATCATAGCTCTGCATTCGGAGAGGTCACAGAGGTCAATGTGTCACTGCTTAGGCTAACCCGAAGGCGTTGTCACTTAAGTAGGTAGCCTCCTATTTCCATCTTGTTTCCAGTGTTTGAGAACATCTTACTGCTGCCGTGACAGCCATGCTGTTGACCTTGCCCATATACACGAATTATTTGAATTTGCAAACGTTTCTGGTCTTTATTATAGTAGCAATTGATTACAAGAAAAAGGTATCGTAGATTTCAACGCTCCTGGTAGCCACAAGATGGCGTCAAACACCGGACTTGTTCGAAACTTTAAAAATGTTGGAAATCGGCGCTATATAAATTCAACTGATTCCATTAGCGGTGCCAGTCCCAAGCCTGGATAAAGGAGGAGTGCACCACTAATGATCTTCGTTATCACACAGCGTCTCGTTCAGGGCCGTATTAGGGGGGGGGTGCTAAGGGTGCTGCAGCACCGGGCCCGCAGTTTTGAGGGGCCTTCATTTTCGGAAGTGAAGAAATTTTTAGTTTGCTTGTAATTAACTTACTGTTAAACCTAGCAAAAATGCTGCAGCCTAAATACGGAGTAATAATTAATTTAATTACTTTTAGTTATCTACCTGACACTAATTATTGCGTACACAGATAGTAATGTAACGTTAATTGTGTATTGTGTATTTAGGCAGTTAATACTCTCTAGTAAGCATGTTATAAATATATGCGTGGTGGACCGGTGGTATCGGAGGGGGCCTTTGGACAGTAATCACCCTCGTAACAGCACCCGGGTTCGCACTAGCCTTAATGCGGCCCTGGTCTCGTTAAATTGAAAATACTACTACTAACCTACCTGTGTTAGTGCCAGTAAAAACAAATCCCAGAGGTAGTTTACATTAAAATTTGAATATTAGTTAGATTGTATTTGTAAAGCTACTCTCGGACACCTTTTAATGTTGTCGTTCAGACACTATAAGTTACTCCTTTCATTGAATTGTATATTATTTCTATATTGATGTGAACGGTCTTTGATGTCATACGACGAAATTAAACTTTCGAATAATACTAATAACAAGTTAAGAATAATTTCTGTCGAAGTCAGTGGCCTTTGATACATCCAAGATGTCGCTAAACTCTGGATCGTTAAACGCCTTACTACTAATCATATATATCCGTTCTGCATTAGAATTGCGAGCTATTATAGGTTGGAGGGAGTGGAAAGTTGACTTCGGAGGCATTTGTTTGAACACGTGATCCAGAAATCGAGACTATATATTCATCGCTTGCAGCGGAAGAGTTTCACTGTGAGCTGCATCGTTCTTGTTCTATTTTCTGTATTAGAATTCTAGAGTTACTATAATCTTATTTAATTTAAATTTCTTATTTGCAATTGGCTCTGGCTAGGCATGATGACTGTAGCGAGGGTTCTTCAATTTCGTCAGCAACCCCAATAGAATGTCTACGGCGCAGAAATGCATTTGGACAGTCCTGAATGATGTCAACTATCCAGACAGCTATAGCCATAAGAAGGCGTTAAACGCCTTACTACTAATCATATATATATTCGTTTAATTGAGAAAAACAATCTGACAAAAACGCAGAAATGCTAACATGAGTGACAATGGATAATTAAAGTCCATTAGAAGATTTTAGAATAAACTAGTAAATACTTTTATATAATGATCTGGGAATAAATTGAGAGTTGTCCTTGGGTGGGAGAATATGGTTGTGTGCTCTAGGTCTTAATTGGTGAGAGGAGGGGGGTCGGAGTGGAGGTAAGAGTTGGTGAAGTACATGCTTGGGGTTGTGCAAGATATAGAGAAAAGGAGTTTCGCATCGGCTATTTAGGCAAGTTCAGAGACTGTTGGAAAGGATTGCTCTAGGTAACCTAGGCGTTTGGCTCTTTTTATGAGTTTTTCCAGGCGTTCTTTATCGGAAGCCAGCGTGAGACCCCACCAGGATGGGGAGGCATATAGAAGTTTAGCAACGGTAGTGGTTTTGGTTACATTATGGATGGATGAGGAAGAAAGGCCATGGATTTTAAGTTTTCTGATAGCATAAAAAGAGGAGGAGTAAGTTGCTGTGAGGTGGTCTATATGGGCTGTGAGTTTGAGATTATCTTGAAGGATGACACCCAGTATCTTCAAAGTTTTAACTCGGGTAATACTAGGCAATGGAGGAGGAGGGTCAAATTGGTGTCGAGGGCGGATAATGATCATTTCTTTAGATTTAGAGCTATTTAAGGTAAGGTTACTGGCAGAAGCCCAGGTAGAGATTAAATGAAGTTCAGATGGAATAGTATGAGCTTCAGAGGATCCAGTAAGGAGGTAAGTGTCGTCTGCAAATTTGAGCAGATTTATATCATGTTATGATATACTTCACACTTTAAAGACAATATTGTGCTAAAAGTGACTGAGGAACCAATGCAGCTAGTCGTTAAAGAGTTAAACACAATCGTTTACAACTTAACCTATATTAATAATATTTTGTGACGCAATGCTGACAACGTCGTAGTTACCAGAAGATGTCGCTAAGTACAAAATGGTACATAACATATAATTATTTTTATGTTATGATGCGTAACACACCTTTAAAATCGTTTCTTTAAAACGCTATATGTAAAAATAGTCGCCTCATTAATAATGATAATTATGAGGACTGGTCTGAAATTGTCAGCAACGGCCTTTGATGTCATAAGACGACGTTAAACTATAAAATAATAATAATTCAATCGATGAAGTCCGCCAATGCACGTCCGTGCTTTAGTGCCAGACAGTGCCAGTCCTAAGCCTGTATGAAGAAGGAGGGCGACGCTAATCATCTTTGGTATCACACAATGTCGTTTAACTGAAATTACACTCGATCGATGTAACAGTGGTTGAAAAATGTACTTGTTATGAAAGATTGAAGTTGACCACAGATTTCAATCAGGAATAAGATGCGTCACTGATGACGAAACTGCTCGTGTTTTATTCTGGTATAGCCGCAAAGATCTTCTCATCAATCCACGAAGTGACTTCTTAGCAATTATACAATACATTATAATACAACTGTTTTTGAAAATCACCTTCCTTCCATTGCTCAGCAGAGCACACGCGACCATAATAATAATACAACGCGTCTAAAGAGTTATAGCGCACTTTAATAAAAACAAGCCTTTTCCGAGAGCGCGTCTCGCTACATTCCTTGTCACAGAGCAATTAGAGTAGGTTTGATGAGATTTTAATTTATATTTAGATTGGGAACATTTGAGCATTGACGAACTAACTAAACCATACTGATCCATTCTTTGCGTCCTGAGACCGAGAAGGCATGATTACCAAAACTTCTGGTTTGTGCGAGGGACACTAAAATCTCCTCGCGCGGACGATCGGAGTCTTCGATGGCGCTGAGCAATTGTTACTAAAGGACTTGATGGAGGACGCCATGGAAACAAACGCTTATGTCGCCTGGTGCCCCACCTTTATCAGCAACTCCTCTGGAAAGTTCTATATTATGCCAATGGAATACACACCCGTTTTAAAGGTGATATGTGCCCCATAATACGAGCAGAAAAGCAGTTCTTTATTGCAATCCTATGATCCCTGTCTCATATGAATTGACCTTGCTAGAGTAGTAAAAAATGAAGGTAGCGGAGGATTGGCAAAACCTTCGCCACCCCCCATCACTTGTTCATTTGTTTTACTTTCCGTCCAGCTCATTTTCACCATTCTTCTCTAAGACGACATTTTGAAAGCCTCCAGTCTTTTTAAATCCTCTTTTCTCATGGTCCATGTCTCTGATGCGTACAGCGTCACATTCTATATAAGTGTCTTTTCATACGTTTCTTCATACCCGTGTTTATTTTTCCTTTCAGTAGTTCTCTCCTCTTTGAGGCGGACATGCTTTGTAGGCTGCTATTAGCGCCGTGTACTGCAGACTGTCTGTTCTGTTAGTAGTTAAGATTTATGTCTTCTGTAATTTGCGTTATTTAAATGTCATAACATTTAAATGTACAGCGCAGTGCGTTTGTCAGGCGCATAATTAAAGAAAATATTATTATTATTATTATTATTATTATTATTATTATTATTATTATTATTATTATTATTATTATTATTATTATTATTATTACTATTATTATTATTATTATTATTATTATTATTATTATTATTATTATTATTATTATTATTATTATTATTATTATTATTATTATTATTATTATTATTGTTGTTATTATTATTATTATTATTATTATTATTATTAATTTTATTATTAATCGAACCACTTAAACGAGAGGAAGGGATGAGTTCATGAACACTGGAATCTCCTACACCCTGATTGGCAGTTCTGTAGTGATGATCGGGAATCGATCACAATTTGGATCGAGAGATCAACTGAGTAGATCGTTATTACCAAATTGTACCATTATCCATGGGATCCCGAAGTACATTGTTTGGCTCCGTCTCTACTGATGATCGCATCTGCCACTGGAAATCCAATGGCGCAGAAGTGCATTTGGACAGCCGTGAACGACGTCAACGACACTGGCAGCTATAACTCTAAGATATCGTTAAACTGCCTTACTACTAATAATAACGTTAGCATATAATTAAACACCTTTAAATCGTTTTAACTGACGCTATATGGTCCACATTTTTGTAACGCAATGTTGACAACGTCCTCTTGCCAAAATATGTCGCTAAGCACTAAATACTATAATTTATATTATGATTCGTAACACACCTTTAAATCGTTTGTTTCAGGCTCTATAATAAGAGAATGTCTCTTAATGCAATTGATCAAGTCTGTATGACCAAGAATTTAGTTGCTGTGAAAGATCGAAGTCGACCACAGATTTGCTATTACGTATAGGGCGAATAGCAAACTTTAAAAAAGATGTGTATTTGTTTTGAACATTATTTTCTTACCGTTGCTATAGCATTATGCCACTGCAAAGCTCTGTATTTTGCCCTACGAACGTTTTGAACTGTTCGATTTAATTACAAACCACTTTTAAGTTTATGTTTGCCTTATAAGCAAAGCAGAAAAGCGGTTTTGTAGTAATGTTGGTATCTTTGTTTCAGATGAGCTGCCCTTGTTAGAGTGGTGCAAAATGAAGACAGAAGAGGAAAGGCCAAAATCGATATCGTTACAAACGTTTAGCATGGGGGGCCCGATAGCGCATTGGATATCACGCTGGCATGGAGAGCGAGAGGTACCGAGTTCGAGCCCCGTAGGGCGGATATGCTTTGTAGGCTGATATTAGCGCCGTGTATATATTGCAGGCTGTATGTTCTGTTAGCAGTTAAGATTTAAATTGCGAAACATGTAAATGTACAGCGCAGTGCGTTTGTCAGGCGCTTCAATAAAGAAAAGATTATTTATTATTATTTTGTTGTCAAAATATGCTACATAAGCACGGATCACGGTTAGCCAATTGGTTAGAGCGCTCTCTTTAAACACCATTAAAACGTAGTCATCCGCCGTTATAAAAAAAAATAATGATGCAACAATAATTGGCGGTGAGCTGTAATATGCCAAAAACTAATCTTTGTCGGCGGCAACGGCCTAAGTTATCATAAGCTGCCGTTAAACTGTGGATCCAATAATTGGCGGTCACTTGTTAATCCTTAACGGTTCTAGCATGCATGGACCACGTTAGCCAATAATAAATTTGTTATGTGCTCTCCTTCTGGACACCTTTAAAACGTTGTCATAAAAGGCTATAATTTTATAAGAATGAGACTTGCGGTCAATTGCTAATGATTTGTCTACTGAGAGGGCTCTATGTTGTCATGAGATGTCATTAAACTGACGATTATTAATAAATTAAGCCAATTGGTTGTCACCCCGCCACTACCCCACACCTGGTGCCAGTCCAAAGCCTGGAAAACGGAGGAGGAGGATCCTATGACGCAGTGTCGTCAAACAGCAACTAACTGTCACGTGCAAAACAAGTAATAATCCACCGAGAAACTCTAGAATATCGCTAATCTTTGACGTATTTAACAAATCTATATTAGCACAGCGGTTCCAAATTGAGTTAAATAGCACAATTTGCAATTAAGTTACAGGGGATACTTTTTGAATGAAGGATAATTTCGTTCGACTAATGAGGGATACTTTTGCACGAGTGGAAAAGTCCTTCACGTTCAGAATTATCCGGCCGAATACTTCATTTCGCTAAGGGGATATAATTCTAATGGGGGATATTCTATTTCGTGACACCGATATCGCAATTATACAATACGTTATAATGCAACTCTTTTTAATATTGCTCAGAAGTGCACAAGTGACCATACAATACACGCAGAGATTTATAGTGCGCTTTAATAAAAACAAGTCTTGCACAATTGCGCGTCTCACTACATTCCTTGACATAGAGCAATTAGAATATATGTTTTTTAAATTTATATTTAGATTGAGTAAGTCTTTAGAACATCGATGTCGCTGAGCAATTGCGAATAAAGGACTTGATGGATGACGCCATGGAAACAAATATTCTGGTGCCCTACCTTCATCAGCAACTCCACTGGAAACTTCTGTATTACGCCATTGGATTACACACCCGTTTTTAAACTTATATGTGCCCTATAAGTACGAGCAGAAAAGCAACTCTGTACTGCAATCCAAATATTATCCTTGTCTCAGATGAATAATTGACAGGGCCGAATTCCCCAAATGCCCGTGCCGGAGGACAGGCCCAAACGTCGGAAGACAGGCCAATCTCCCCACTCCGCCACTGCCCATGTAGGAGGACAGGCCCAAACTCCGCTACTGCCCATGTACGAGGACAGGCCCAAACTCCGCTACTGCCCATGTACGAGGACAGGCCCAAACTCCGCTACTGCCCATGTACGAGGACAGGCCCAAACTCCGCTACTGCCCATGTACGAGGACAGTCTCAAACTCCGCCACTGCCCAGGTTGGAGGACAGACCCAAACTCCGGCACTGCCCATGTACGAGGACAGGCCCAAACTCCGCTAATGGTCTACTGCCCGTGTCGGAAGACAGGTTCACATCCGCCATGGCCTGCCTGTCCGAGCCACATCCAGTTCAAAGCCTTACATGTACTAAATGTATGTGATTGAATATTATTTCAGAATCCAAATTATAGAATTATGAAGACAAAATTAGTCTATTCTATTAGATGTTTGTCCGTTCTAAGACGGTTGAAAAAATTTGAATAGGCTAATCAACCTTCGGGCCGCATGTCCGCTTGCCACATGCCCTCGCTACATTCCTTGTCATAGAGCAATATTATTAGAATAGATAAGTTTCTTATTTAGATTTAGAATGAGCAACAGATGTGAACTGACGAACTAAAGTTGGGAGACTGTTCTATTCTTTGGGTCCTGAGACAGAGGAAGCACGACTACGAAACTTCTGATTTGTGCGAGGGACAGTAGAATCTCCTCGCGTGGACGATCGAAGTCTTCAAGGACTTCTATGGCGCTGAGCAATTGTTATTAAAGGACTTGATGGAGGACGACATGGGCCCATGGAAACAAACGCTTATGTCGCCTGGTGCCCCAACTTTGGAGGGACTCGAACGTGTTTCTACCATTAAGATCGTATGTGTAACCACAACTACTGACCTTCGAGCCACCAATCACGTGGAGGAAGTCCTTGTCTCCTGTAGTGGAGCTTTACACGCTCTCAGAATACTCAGGTCTAATGGTCTTCCCAGTGGTGCTCTCTGCCGGGTTGCTGAGGCAACTGTCGTCTCTCGATTGACTTATGCCGCTCCAGCCTGGTGGGGTCTTACAACGGCTGAAGACCGAAAAAGACTCGAGAGACTTCTGCAGCGAATCAAGCATGCCGGATAACTTCCTTCTAACTCACCGGATATCGATCAGCTGGTGTGTGATGCTGACGCCAGTCTACTAAAAGGCAGTGATAAGGAACGATTTCCATGTGTTACGTTCACTGTTTCCACCAATAATTACTCGTCATTATAATCTGCGACCCCGGCCTCATGATTTCACTTTGCCGGCAAGGGATCATCGAAATTTCATACCTAGAGTACTTTATGGTGTGTTTGGCTAAATAATCATTTTCTTTAGCAATAGGTCTCAGTCATTAATACATTCCTAACCGTCTTACCTATTTGACTATTATTTTTGTTTAATCGATATCTAAACTGTTGATTTTGTAATCTTGTTGCGTTTGTGTCAACGAGTTTGTGCAATAAAGGAATAGTAGTAGTACCTTCGTCAGCAACTCCACTGGAAAGTTCTATATTGTGCCAATGGAATACACACCCGTTTTAAAGGTGATATGTGCCATATAAGTAAGAGCAGAAAAGCAACTCTGTACTGCAATCCTGTTATGTCTCAGATGAACTTACCTCGCCAGAGCAGTAAAAAATGAAGGCAGCGGAGGACAGGCCAAAACTTGCGTCAACTCCGTGTCACAGGACAGGGTCGAATTCCCCAAATTCCCGTGCCGGAGGACAGGCCCAAAAGGCCCAAACGTCGGTAGGGGCGGGCGCATTTGTCGGGGCGCTTATGTCGAAGATTGTGATAACGAACGTATACCATCAACCACGGGATCCCGAGCGATCCGGAAACATACTCTCTCCGTAATGGGCGATTTCAACGCACGAAGTATACTCTGTTTGGCTCCGAATCTGCTGATGATCGTATCTGCCAAATGGAGAGTGCCATGGAAACAAACGAGTAGGCCTATGTGACTATGTCGTTTATAACACTGGTGAAACCACCTTCGTCTGCAACTCCACTGGAAATCCAATGGCGCAGAAGTGCATTTGAACAGTCCTTCACGACGTCAACGACCCTGGCAGAAATAACTCTAAGATGTTGTTAAGCGCCAATACCAATAATGTTTGGATATATTTAGACGCCTTTAAATCGTTTTTTCAACTGACGCTATAATTATGAGCCATATTTTCGTAACGCTTTAGACCAAAACGAATGAAGGAAAGTTCCGTATAGACAAATGAATAATGATACCTCTGTGTATATATATATAAATGTTGATATATATATATATATGTTTATATATATTTATAAGTAAATATATATATATGTATTAAACAATAATAATAATAATGATATATATGAATAAGAGATCGGCAACAAACACCTGTCAAATTGTTCTGTCTCGGCATCCTTCCAGAAACGGAATCCTAGCCAAGAAAAGAGAAAGAAAACTGATGATACACATTATACGAAAATGAACTTAATCCGTCAGAAACTTTAAATACGTCAACATCCTATCAGAAACGGAATCAAAGACGAGAAAAGAGAAAGAAAATTTATGAGAACATTACAAGAAAATGAACTGAAATACATCAAAAACTTTAAAGACGTCAACAGCCTTTGTTGCTATAGGATGTCGTTAAATCTGGATTAAATAAAAACTAACGCAATGTTAAAAACGCCCCATTTGGCAGGAGATGCAGCTAAGCACTAAATACTAAAATTTATGTTATTATACGCAACACACCTTTATATCGCTTGTTTCAAGCGCTATAAATATATTGAAAATATCTCTTCGTTCAATCAACAAAACACCGCTTCACTCAGTTGATCAACTCCGCCACTGTTTGTACTCCGACAGTGCCAGTCCCAAGCCTGGATAAAAGAGTAGGGTGACGCTAATGATCTTTGGGACCCAGGGTCGAAAAACTCAGGGTTGGAAAGTTGTCGCCGGCCCCGTTATAACCGGTTTTTGTCATTGCAATAACCGTCCCGGCAACAACCTTTTGACAAAAATTGCAACAACCTCTTGGCAAAAATGACAAAAACCTCTTGACAAAAAAAGAAATGTGGAACCCACTGTCGGCAATCATATGCATACTGGAAACGTTGTTCATGCCCAGCAACATTCTCGAAATTCCTCTGCATTCCTCTGTGCAACATAATCGAACCACTAAAAAGAGAGGAAAGGAGGAGATCACGACAACTGAAATGGCCTACACCTTGATTGGTGGTGCTGATGATCCAGAATCAATCAGAATCTTGATCGAGAGATCAACTGAGAAGACCATGATTACGAACGTCTACGATGAGCTAGAAGATCCCAAGCGACCTTTGCTACCGGACACACACTCTCGTCTCTTCAGAGAGAAACGGAGGTCGTATACTGGGCGACTTTAACGCACAGAGTACTATGTTTGGCTCCGACTCTACAGTCACTGGTGATCGTATCTTTCAGCAGAAGAACGCCCTATAAGCAAACGAGCATGTCGTTTTAAACACCGCCTTCGTCAGCAACTCCACTGGAAATGAAATGGCGCAGAAGTGCATTATTACGACCCTGACAGCTATATCTTTGAGATATCGTTAAGGTCTTGATTGCTCGATTGTCTAGCAGACTCTGCTCCATCTGTATCTCAAGGAGATATGTGTCTCAGTATCTGCCATACCAGGGTCGCATATTTCTCACCTCTGCCACTTATGGTTTGGTTACTTGGTTGTTCCACCGATCCGGACTTCGACGGCCCAACAAACAGTTTTGCTGTGGTCGGCCCATCGTCCTGTAATAAATTGTCTAAAATCCAGAGACATGAACTTCTCAGCATCCTTTTCCCTCTTACCAGCAAGGGCTGGAAGGTCTTTTTGTTCGATCGTTCATGGTTTCATCGTGTTTATATGGTAACGCCTCTGATGAGTCTCACTCCTAGTGGCGCTATATCAATCTGAAATAACAATTACAATTATAGTAGTGGATTAGTAACTCATTGGAATAATAATAATTGTGTAATCGTCCCGTTTCAATTTATACGTCCGATATTAAACGTGATGTTTTAAATGTCTAAACATTTTTTCCCTTCGCAAACATAACTATTCATCGATTTTCCTCCATAAATATAATTTACCGATTTCATTTTTTATGTAAACAAGACGCGATATTTTCCTGTCCTCCAATTAGTCGCCTAAAAGCTAGTTACACGACGTTAAATAACGAGTTTTCATTCCTCTGTTTAGGTCCGTGCTCCAAAGCAAATTTCACGACACCAGCTGATTCACTAGCGTTCCTTAAAGACTGGTTTTAATACATGTATATTTAAATAATAACTATAGTTCCCTTATTGCAAAGTAGTGCTGCAGTATTGTGCAGCGGGGTGATGCATTTTATATTTATTTCATGCTGTCAAAGCTTGAAATAAATATAAAATGCATCACCCCGCTTCTGCTTGTAGTTATTATGCGAATATCACACTTTAAAATGGTGTTTAATTATTTTGAACAGTTCTCACTGTTTCTATGCCACATTACATTTAGGTCGAAGTAACTTTTCATTATTCAACGACGTCATTTGATTATGTTTTCCGAGGACGCCGCTCTGTTCAGTCGCTTATGTCCTGTCGGTCCTAGTGGACTGATCTTCTGGATATTGACCTGATTGCGGCCTTCTTTTGATGCGCCATCGGTTGATGCCTTGTGCGTTAGACACCGGTGGTATAGCAGTTAAACATTGCAATTACAATTATTCTAGCGGCAATAGACCCGTCAGTCATTGGCCTTATATGTCGCTAAACACTGGATACTAATGATACGTCACTTTCGCTTGGACACCTTTAGAAATTAACAAGTACAATTATACAATACAATACGATTTACATGGCCTTCAACTGATATTTTTTAGTCGACATTTTTGTTCAGTCGTGAATTCGCTAATGATATTTTGACATAGAAGCGCTACAAAGTAATTACAACCATTCACACCGACACTGTCCGTACTCTGGTAGTGCTAGTCCCAGGCCTAGAGAAAAGGGGAGAGGTGCTAGTCATCTTTGTAAAGACTGAACGTCATTTAATGTTTACTAACCAACCAATCACCCAACTTCCGATAAACCAATTAACAAATATGTAGTATAGCGTCGAATATAATGGCCCTGGCATCTTCAATATGTCGTTACACACTGGATACTAATGATGTTACGATCTGCTTAGACACCCTTTAATTGTCCCCAACCGACGCTATATATTTTAAATTTCTAATATACGTCAATGCACCCCGAGAGTCGAGGGTTTATAATTCCCTCATGTGAAGACAAAACATTTAGACACAATTAAATATTATTCCATCATCGCTATATAGTTGACGTTTCGTTCAATCGCGAGTTCAGCACGTAAATGAATAGGTCAACTAAGTTGAAACGCTACTACGTTCATGAATACTGTTACACCTGGTATTTAAAAAATGCCAAGTGAGTCCATAGGGGCTTCTTAATTTGAGACGCTACATTTAGATTATGTTGTCCAACGCTATATGTTGACTAGATTGTGTAAATACAAATGAGCGTCATGTTTACATTTGTACAGACGCACTTGTTAGAGACGTGGGATAAATACTAGGATAGAGGAATCGGAATAATTATTATTAGGGGATGGGGCGCCATCTGAAAGTAAAGTGATCGCTCTAAATAGTATATACTGATGTATACGCCACATCTTCATAAATATGCCATGTTCTGTTCATGTTCCGCTGTAGCTCTATCCACAGGGTGGACCAGATAACAGTTATTTGAGAAGTGACTTAGTAAAATCGTTTTTTGTTGCTTTTTGTTGGATTACGTTTTTGAACCAGCAACAAAAAGTTGGTGGACTCACTAAAAGTGATATAACTTTTGTTCTGTTTGGAAATTTTCGGTGAAATTTGGCCATTATACGTAGATATGAATTACCTTTAAGCACGTAAAACGTATTTAAAAATGCTTACATTTGGCCGAAATATTAGCAAACATTCCTAAAGGGTTACTTTTTTTGGCCCACCCTGTATATAATTATGTTGATTAGATTGGATTGGATCCACAGTTTAACGGCAGCTTATGACAACATAGGCCGTTGCCGCCGACAAAGATTGTAGATGTGTGTGTCCACAGTTTAACGGCAGCTTATGACAACATAGGCCGTTGCCGCCGACAAAGATTAGTTTTTGGCATATTACAGCTCATCAAAAAGGTATTATAAATATATATAATTCTTGTTCATTAATGTTGGGTGTCTAGGCAAAACGAATAATTTTTTATTCGGTGTATTTAATGGGTTTACGGGTTCAAACCCGCCGAAAAATTCTTTTTATGCTTTTGTATGCAAAATAAAAAAACTTAACTTTTACGACCATGTCTAATGGAACATCTTGAAATTGTTTCCTGGCTACACATTTATATTGAATTTATGTTCGAAATGTCTGAATTAAGCTCAAGCGATTCTAGCAAGCCTAAGCATGTATATCACGTTAGCCAATTGGTTATGCGCTCTCCTTCTGGACACCTTTAAAACGTTCTCATACGACGCTATATAAAGATGAGACTGATTCAAAATTGCTAATGATGTGTTTAGAAATCTATGTCATTAAACTGATGATTGTTAAAGAAAGTCAATTTGTTGTAACTAAGCCACTATCGTACATGTGATAGTGCCAGTCCCAAGTCTGGAGAAAGGAGGAGAGCCATACTAATCATCTTTGTTATGACGCAGTGTCGTGAAACAGCGACTAACTAACCAATTTTTTATCGTATGCAAAACAACAAAGTCACAGAGAAACAGGAGAAATTCGAAGCGTAGACTAAGTAAAATGGATTCGATTAGCTTCACCGTATTTTCGAAATCCATATAAGGGCAGTGGTTAGCGTTGTGTGCTGTCAAATCAGGAGAACAGGGTTCAAATTGTGACGGTCATGGGCTGCTCCCTGCTCTTGCAATTTTAAATAAGTATATATAGGCCTATATATATATATATATATATATATATATATATATATATATATATATATATATATATATATATATATATATATATATATATATGCGATATGCATATGGATCTGTCTTTTTCAGATCCGCTGTTTTGTCAGATCCGGCGACAAATCAAAGAATCCATTCATATTCAAGCAATGGCCATTTTTCGACGACTAGTTTTAATTTGGCTGCATCATACTGACGTCGCCTTCCCCAGTGTCTGGCGCCCCCAGCGGCGGCGACGCAAACCGCCAAGCGACGGCAGCAGCGCCTTCTCGTGGAGGTCAACAGATGGCCTGAGATTACTTTCGCCAGTGGCCGATAGAGCGACGATTGGATCGCCGTTAGGTGGCGGATTTCGAGAGGAATCGAACCAGCACCGCTGTTTCATAGGTCATTCTTCTTCACTCGATGGTCTACTGGTTAGTGTGCTGGTCCAACAAACGAGAGATTGAGGTTGAAATATCGGCCAGTGAACCAATTTGGTTCGAGATTTCTCCACCCTCTGCGCCCCAGCCAACGCAGCTTTAATGACCGTATGTCACTGGGAAGATGAGACAGAGGGAGAGGACTGGCCGCCGGCCCTCATATGCCGAGGCTAAGAAAAATGAAGTCGCTAACATTTCATGCCCATGGCTGCCTCTGATTTAGCTGAAAGGAATTGCCAATTGTAAGTTTTGTACGAATTATGCCATACGAACAGTGAGAATAATAGTTCAACATTAATTATGCCGAGGCTAAGAAAAATGAAGTCGCTAACATTTCATGCCCATGGCTGCCTCTGATTTAGCTGAAAGGAATTGCCAATTGTAAGTTTTGTACGAATTATGCCATACGAACAGTGAGAATAATAGTTCAACATTAATTATGTCGAAGTCAACGGCCTTTGTTGCCAAAAGATGTCGTGAAACTCTTAATCAATCCTTCTGTTCGCTCTGAAATTCTCTCTGGCAGTCTCTCTTCTTCCTTCGCTTTTTTCAAAACCTGTTTATTTTCGCGAGGCTTAGCACACTGGGAGCGCTTCTGAACCCTACGAGAGGCGCTTTACAAATACTTAAATACGATACGATACGATATTATTAGGTCAATAATAATTACACTGTGCCCCATAAAAAAACACACACAAAAACTTTTCAAAAATCTTCTATAAAACCAAGCCAATTGTAATAAAAGTTTGTACGTTGTTTCTTAAATAATTTTGCCACAAAATATTTATATATATATTCGTTTATTTGAAAAAGAGACAAATCTGGGTGGCACACCGCACCCAGTTACATGTCGAAGCATAGACCAAACAAATAAAATAATAAATGAAAAGGTTAACAGAACTCTGTCAGTGGTCATGGGCAAAGAGGACTCTAGGTATAAAGTTTTTCACGTCCTTTTCTGGTAGCACAAATGGATGTTGCCTAGGACGCAGGTTGTAACGGGTTTTGACGAGAGGTGGGAAGAGACTCCTCAGAACGTGATTGTCATTCTGTATCACGTTACTTAGGAGCCTAGCATCGGCTCCAACCGCTAATTCCTCCATATTGGGTGACGTCGCCGGAAGGTACCCTAGTCGCCGCATCCGGTTCAACATCCGCTCCATCTTAACTCTGTCTTCGCCCAAGGTGTACCCCCACCAGGCTGGGGCAGAGTAAAGGAGCCTTGCGACCGATGTGGCTCGAGCGACCTCTTGTAGAGCCTCGGAGGACAGTCCATGGGCCTTTAGTATTCGTAATGCGTAGAGCGATCTTGAGCATCCTATCAGCATTTCACATTTTACTTACTCACAGAAGTGGTTGCTGTTAGAGGCAGTGACGCAGACTAGGCGACTAGGCGTGTTTGGAAACATATAAACAGAGATTAGTAACTTAGAGTTAAAATGGTTTTCAGCAGCGAAGATAAAAATTTTATTAAGAATTTAGTATTGTTGAAGGGTTACAGTAGGCGTCGGTTGATAAAAGAGTTCCCGCAGAAGGGTTGGAATAAAAATAGCCTCGATGTACTGCTGCGAAAGATTCGAAAAACGGCCAGCGTGGATCGTCAGCCCGGCAGCGGACGACCACGTTCGGTGCGCACACCAGAGAACATTGATGCAGTAAACGATCTTGTGCTAAGCCAGGAGGGCGCACCACAAACTCACAGAACAACTCGCCAGATTCAAAGAGAAATTGGAATGAGTAAGGGAACAGTGTATAGAGTAATACATGATGACCTTCAGCTGAAGTGTCTGAAAAACGCCGTGCCCAACTGTTATCAACATGCAACACAGATTCACGCCTGGAACGATGCAAGCAACTTCTTAGGAAGTTTCCCGAGCATATAGTCCCTTTCATCTGGTTTAGTGACGAGAAGCTGTTTACAGTGGCGCCTCCAATCAACGCTCAGAACGATCGTCTCTACGTATCCACGACAACACTGAAGCGCAACGTTGACGCCAATCGCCTACTGCGGACCCGCCCGACTTTCAGCCGCTCACTGATGGTCTCCGTCGCCGTCTCGAAGCTCGGGTGCACGGAATTGTTCTTCGTGGAACCTGGGTTGAAGGTCAACGGCGAATATTACAGGAATATCCTGTTGATGGAACAGATGTTGCCAGCGATCAGAGGGATGTCAAGCGACTTATTTATTCTCCAGCAGGACAGCGCCCCAGCACATCGCGCAAAGGACACCATTGCGTTGCTGCGACGTGAAACACCAAGCTTCATTGGACCGGAACTCTGGCCAGCAAACTCACCAGACCTCAATCCCGTTGACTACAGAATTTGGGGTCTAATACAGGAACGCGTCTACCAGACAGCAATACGGGACATCGACGAGTTGGAGGAGCGCCTCATCGTTGTGTGGGCACAGTTGAAGCAGAGTGTCATTGACAAAGCTATTGAACAGTGGCGGCCAAGGCTGAGAGCCTGCGTTCAAGCGAAGGGACATCACTTCGAACATCTTCTTAAATGAAACATTACTTTTCTTATATAAACATTAGACTTACATGCGTTTCATGACAAAGTTTTTTGGTGTGTTTTTTATGGGGCACAGTGTATATCCTTTCACACCCGTTTTAAGTTTCGCATTTGCTGCATAAGTGAAAGAAGCTGCGAAGTCTTGTAGATACTGACGGGCCATGGATTATGTAAAAACATCAAAGGCGCTGACAGCCATAACAATGTCGTTAACCGCAAGAAAGAAATCGCGTGCTTACTGCTTAAGTGATAAAAGGTGCAATTTTTTTTATTCCAATGACAGTGACAATTGCACCATTGCACTCTAATCACACGGAAAAATTATTTTTACGATATGCTAAGGCACCTTAAAATTTACATCCATCGGATAGATATATCCACCACACGCTCGTTATGCGGAGATGTATCCTGCTCATAAAAAAGTTGAAAACTGTTCAGAATAATTACACACCTCTTTTTCATTTGATATTCACCCTATAAGTTAAAGCAAACGAGTAGTTCTGTATCTAAAGTTCTGAATCAGTAGTTCTCTATAATTCTATAATATGTATAGATTTAACTTTAACCCTGAAGAAATGCATAATAAGAAAACTGATTGCCTGATTTTCTAAAACAATCTGCTTTAGATTTAATTTCGAAATATAACTTCTACATATAATATTATATCTATATTGATGGGGCAAACGTGGATAACCCTGTTGCTTCTGCTCTCATAGAACCAAGTTTAAATGTAAATAAAACATTTAGATTATGTAATAACACAAGTATTTGTACCGCCGAGTTGACTGCAATCATAGAAACTGTTTTATGGATATTAAACTACCGCCCGATCTTCAAGCCTTCCTTCCTTTCCAAGACTATTGAACGCCTGGTCTCTCTGCAATTTCTCCCCTACCGACATTCAAACCATACACTTTAAACACTCGTCAACTGGTCACCTCTATGACGGTGTACAGGCGCTTGTCCATAGTCCACCCTCTGCTCAGCTTACTCTTACTGGCCGCATTGATGTTCTCTATCTCGAGACCTGCACCTCTGGATGTCCTCCAATCGGCTCTCTCTGAATCCAAATAAGATGCAGCTCATCTGGTTCGGCACTCGCCAACAGCTTCTTAAGCTAGATTTCCCTCTTCCTGCAGAGAGATTCCCGTCCTTCACTTTCCACACCATTGTACGAGATCCTGGCGTAGTCCTGGACAGTACCCTAACCTTTCTGCACATATTGCCAATCTTACACGTTCTTCTTACTTCCACCTGATGAGTCTTAGAGCAATTCGACGCTCAGTCTCCTACTCTGTCTTTACCTCTATTGTCCATGCCTTCATCTGCTCTTGGGTCGATTACTGCAATTCACTCTTGGTTGGTCTCCCCAAGGTTCGTCTCTCTCCTCTTCAGTCTGTTCTAAATGCTGCGGCCAGACTAAAAGCCCGACTTCCTCGCTCATCCCACATCTCTGCTTTCATGTTTGACCACCTTCATTGGCTCCCTCTTACTGCTCGGGTTCAGCTCAAGGTACTTTCTTTAATCTGCCGGTGGTTTACTGGCCGAGCTCCCAAGACTAGTATCTCTGCGACCGTATCCGGCTGCCTGCCTCCGCAACTTCTATTTGCCCGCTTCGCTCACTAAACCGGCATGATCTCTCCGTCCCGCGAGATAGATCTGCTATGGCTAAAACGCTAGCCTTTTGCCTTCATTGGCCCTGCTCTATGGAACCAGCTTCCTCCTTTGACTCGTTCCTGTTTATTAACTGGTGGGCTAAGCGCCTCTTTTCGTAGTCTCAGGACTTCCTTCTTTTCTCTTAGTCTTTCGTACTGGAAGTGCCTCTGATTGGTGCGCACTGCATTGGGCGCTATATAAATTAATAGATACGAGACAATACAATAAACTGTGAATGTTACAATAATTGTAAGTTTGAGATTTTGTCTGATTCATTGAGCGACCTGTTTAGACACCTTTAACTCGCCTATACACAATGCTATATAAACGATAATTGTATAATCTTTCGTTTAATCGCCAATTCTACCTCTTTTTCTGTTTCATATCGAACGCACGATGAGAACTATTCAAAATAATTTATGTTTCTGGCATTCCGGCAACGGCCTTTCTGACCATGAGATGTTAAACACTGGAAACTTCCACTCCGCCGTTTACGCCGCCACTATCCGTAGTCTGGTAGTGCCAATACAAAGCACGGAGAAAGAAGGAGGGCGACTCTAATCATCTTTTTTATGACACACTGTCGTAAACAGCAACTGACCAACCATGGATAAGCTGGTAGAAATATTTGTTTAGAGTAATTTTGTTCGTAGACAAATGTAAGATGTCGTTAAACGCTGGATATCAATATCACTGTGTACGAAATAAAGATCCTGAAAGAGAGCATTCGATTCGCCGTTCGCTTCCCGATGCTGGCCTATTTAAAAGATTTAGATCTCGGTCTAGCACGGTCCTTGCACGGGGACCTTAAATGGCGTGGCGTCCATTCAAACGGGCGAGCGGTGATGAAGGATCTCACCCGATAAATTCATTGAAAAATGAGCAGGGTCGAGGCCATAATTATACGGTCGCAATAGAAATACGCGGACATTTACATTTGCAAGTACGTGAAGCATCTCTGCCTTTAATTACTCTCATTTTAAACAATCCATTCACCAGTCACGTTCACTCAACGCTCGTGAATAAGCTGGTGCCCTGCGCTTGGATTTAGAGTGGCGCTTTACGAATACGGCTTTTACGATTACGATTCGTTCCTAAAACTCCGCCACATTGCCGTCATCTGAGATGGTACAAGTCCCAAACCTGGATAAAGGAGACGCTAATCATCTTTGTTACGACCCTGTGTAATTAAATATAGATCAAAAGAATTTCGTAAACCTGGGTTCATTGGGCGAAAGGGTTAATGCCGACGTCGTTGAACGCGGCAATCACAAGATGTCCTTAACTACTTGGCGATTAAACGTCAGAAAATGTCGATGGCTGTAATTCATTCATTCATTTCATTCATTCATTTCAGATATTTATATAGCGCCCCTTCAAGATTTCTACTCAGAGGCGCTCCCGAATACAGCGCCGACACTGAATCGGAGTTTCACGCCGAAGCGCGTGAGCAATTGCGAGTGAAGGACTTGCCCAGGGTCCCTACGCGGCGGCTTGAGGTGGATTCGAACCCGCAACCCTCCGGCTGCAAGGAACCGAACATACCTCTACACCACCGCGCCTCAATTGGCGCTTGGTTGGTTAGTTGCTGTTTAACGACTTTGTGTCATTGAAAAGATGATTTGCGTCACCCTCCTTTTTAGAACAGAGTACTGCTGTGATTACAATATTGTCGACTTTAGTATTATTCTCAGGTTTAACGTCGTCTCATGACTTAAAAGGCCGTTCACGACAATTCACAATGACATGTATACCATGCAATAAAACATGATTGTGATTTATTTACGATAAAACGAAAATCTCATATGTATACTATCGTTCAGAAGCGATTTAAAGGTGTCTAAGTAGATCTTACATTTAACAAAATATTAACTAGTAGGTAGCGACGTCCCTTGACATCAAAGTTCCTGGACGTAAATAGAAATGTTTTCGTTTAAATCTTACTGCATTTGATACTCTTATGCATTTACGCTGGCGATTGAACAGACAGTTTGTTGGGCTATAGTTGCTATTTGGCGACTCTGTTATAACAAACATAATTAACGTCGCCCTCCTACAGCTTTATCCAGATTTGGGCTGGCGCTACCGGAGTACGGAAGTGGAGTTATAATTTATGTGGTCCATTTTGCAGTTTTGTATTACAGCATTGAGTTTAAGGTCTTGATAAGCAATTGTCTAGCAGGCTCTGCTCCATCTTATCTCAAGGAGATTTGTGTCTCAGTATCTGCCATACCTATTCGCATATTTATCACCTCTGCCACTTATGGTTTGGTTACTTGGTTGGTCCACCGACCCGGACTTCCACGGCCTAACAAACAGTTTTGCTGTGGTCAGCCCATCGTTCTGGAATAAATTGTCTAAAAACCTGAGACACGAATTCTTTTACATCCTTTTCCCTCTTTCGAGCAAGGGTTTGAAGGGCTTTTTGTTCGATCGTGGTTTCATCGTGCTTAGCCTCTCTTAGAAGTGGCGCTAGATAAATCTCTAATAACAATCACAATTGCAATAGTAATAGTAAGTCGTTGAAATAATTGTGCAATCGTCTCGCTTCAGTTTATGTGTCTGGTATTAAGCATGATGATTTAAATCTCAGAAATTTTTGTCCATTCGCGAACATAATTATTTATCGATTTTCCGCCATAAATATAATTAACCGATTCCATTTTCATGTAAACAAGCCGTGATATTTTCCTATCCTACAGTTAATCGCTTAAAACTAGCTACACGACGTTAAATAATGAGTCTTAATTCTTCTGTTTAGGTCCTTGCTCCTAAGCTAAGCGCGGAGCACCAACTTATTCACTATCATTCTTTAAAGATTGGTTTTAATATAATTTTATTTAAATTATAACTATTATAGTTACCTAATTAATTTTCAGAGCAGTGCTGAAGTATTATAAAATTAGATAGCTTTTGAATACATCATCCCGTTTCCGCTTGTACTTATAAGGCGAATATCAAACTTAAAAGAGGTGCGTAATTATTTTGAACAGTTCTCACTGTTTCCATGGTACATTATACGTAACTTATCATCGATGTAACTTATCATTATTGAACTACGTCATTTGATTATCTTCTTCCGGTCATACCCAGGACAACGTTTTATTCAGTCGCTGATGTCCTTTCTTTCTTAGTGGACTGATCTTCTGGATATTGACCTGTTTGCGGCCTTCTTTTGGAGCGCCATCGGTTGATGCCTTGTGCATTAGACACCGGCGGTATAGCAGTTACAATTTGCAATTGCAATTATTGCAGGCCGTTAGGAAATCCTTCTGTAGTATCAATTTCTGAACGGCATCTTATGACTGCCGTCGATTTTACTAACGTCTATTACCTTAACAGTTTGACTGCAAAGGGAAACCATAAAATAAAACATGTTTAGTTCGTTTTCAAGTGTTTAACGACATCTTGTGGCTGCCAAGACCGTAAACGCCGACCTTTATTCACTGTCATTATGTTCGGACTCGCGAATAAACGAAAATATCGCTTATATATGGCGTCGTCGGAGACTATAGGGTGACTAGATAGGTCGAGAACGATTTTGAATGCAGACAAATATATGTTATACACAATATAATATGGAAAGTTGTATATTGGAGGATAGGTTGTTCAAATGAGAATGTTACGCCAAAAAATTAGATCACTATAGTTCACTTATTAAAATTTTAGCGCCAATATCCGTGACGTCATCAAATTCGTGCCAAGCAAACGTCCAGTTAGGCCGAAAACAATAATTATTGTACGACCATCATTGTTAATCCACACGTAATTAATTAATTAATACAAATTATCATTTAGTATTTAATAATGTGTCCTTTACTCTTTATTACAGCCTCAAGTCGATTATAGGCATCGAGCCGATTCGATTTTTCAGAGTTGTCAGTGGTATCAATGTCCATGCCTTACGAAGCCGACGTTTTAAGGTGTTCATTTTTGTGGCCGTTAACTGAGCGCAGACTGCAGTTAGCTGGAATGCGTGTTTGACCTCTTTCTCAAGTATCTCATTAATGTAATAACTCGAAGTGACTGAAGTTTTATTTGGAACGATATGAAGTTTTGTTAATCCAAGAGATGTCATGCCTCTTCACACCAGAACTGAGGGACTGAACTTCACCTGTGGAGCGCACGGAACAGAACTTTCTTGTGATCCCCACACAACGTCGTTCTTACTGTTAGGTACGTGGTAGAGTTTGAAGGGCGATTCATCACTGAACATAACACGCGACCAATCAATATCCTTAAACTTCTTCGCGAAGTTTACTCGGCGAACTTTGTAGGCATCAGTTAACTTTGGGACTTTTGTCTCTTGAAACTCTTCCATTTCAGCGTCGTCCGCATTTAGCCTAACGCCTGATTGTCTCTTTGCTTCCAGCAAGGCGTTTGTCTTTTAACCGACGTTCTAATTTTCTCAAACTCTGTCCTCGCCTATATTTAGACTGTTTGATCAGTTTTTGAGCGGCAGCAGTCAGCACGGACTTTCGACCACCGTGATATCGATTACGCAGCGTCTCGTTTGCACTCTGCTTGTAGCGTTTGGCCCACTTGCTAATCCACGATTTAGAACGACCCAATTTCTTTCCTATAACACTGTAACTGTACTTTTCTTCCAATAATGTAATAGCTTGAACCCTAATTTGCGATTCATTTAAGGCCGCCATTGCCTAATCGGCGTATTCACTAGTCAATGATAATGCTGCTTGTTTACGTTTGCTTGGCACGAATTTGATGACGTCACGGATATTGGCGCTAAAATTTTAATAAGTGAGCTAGTGATCTAATTGTTTTGCGTAACATTCTCATTTGAACAACCTATCCTCCAGTATACAACTTTCCATATTATATTGTGTATAACATAAATTTTTCTGCATTCAAAATCGTTCTCGACCTATCTAGTCACCCTATATTTAAGGGTGTCTATTAATAATCAGTTTAACGACATTTTATGGCAGCATGGACCGCAAGCTCGAGGATAGACAATTGGCCGCCATATCTCATCTTTATATAGCGACTGGTAACTCCCTTTTAAAGGTGTCTAAAAAGAGTACTATAACCAACTGGCTAACTGTGGCCCATGCTAATATAATATTACATCGTCGTTAAGAAACGTGTTAGGTGTTTCTAAAGAAATAGTTCTAACCAATCCTCTATCATTCATTCGTTCATCCATTCATTCATCCATGCATTCATTCATTCCGAGAATTAATATAGCGCCTAATCAAGAGACTTAATCGGAAGCGTTCTCTGCACTAGCCTATTACAATGGCAAGATTTCTTGTTAGATAAAGCCGATAAACGATACATTTTAAAATATGGCGTTGATCGACGCCATAATTATATAAACACTGACTGCGCGTTTTCCTCAGTAGATATTGACAACATGCTACGGTCGACGCCAACGCTTAACTGGCGTTCAATTAATAAAAAGGGCGCTATATAAATCTTCTGAATGAATGAATGAATTAATTAATTAATAATAGCAATTGTTCAGTAATTACGTAGAATTAATTCTATGCTAGAAACGGCAAACGAATAATAAATGCTTTCTGGCAGTTCCAGTCTGATGTCAACGGTATTTGATGCAGTAAAATTTAATTAAACTGGTAATTTCAACTGCTACGACATCTACATGACCATTTGGTTTCCACCGTGTTGACAATCCTGCGGTTATCCCGCCTCATTCGGTTAGTTTTCATAGCCTGTTGCAGGATAAGATAGATAAGGTCAAGGGTTCTATTTTCAGGGCTATTATTGTAAGTAATTTCACATTTTCAAAATGATTTAAATTAATTGTTCCTATTTGCATTTTATTTCCAGTGTTTAACGACTTCTTATTACAGCCATTCCGTTGACATAAGCTGACATAATATGTGACTGCTTCTTTTCAGGTGATCATCCTGTATTTAATTAGTTGGACTGTTTGGGAACTTCTCTGGTGTGCACAACACAATGTTTTAATGAGTTTCTTAAGTTTCAGTTTGAAGTCCAAGGCCGTCAATGACTCCTCTATAATAGAGGAAATGATACTTTTCAAGGAAAAGGTGGTTAAATTGGTTTGTCCCCAAGAACAGTGCCCGGTGGCCCCTTTTTTTTCTTTCGCTTCACTACTGTGTACTACAGTACATCCCAGTCACATTTGCTTACTTTCAACCTATCACACATTTTTTACAATTATGTTCGAAATTACGTTTCTGGTCTATATATAGTGTCGGTGGATTGCAAGAAAAAGGTATCGTAGACTTCAAGGCTCTTCATTATGCAAGATGCACGGCGTGAAACACTGTGCTGTTCTTCTTCTTCACGTTCTCTGCCCTCAGGCAGGTTCATATGTCCAACGACGCCATTTTTCTCTGTTCTCTGCTTCTCTTTTCAGTCCGCTGTATCCCTCCTCTGCCAACATCCAGTCCAGTAGCATTGTTCTTGGCCTACCTCTCATCTTTTTTCCCTCCATTCTTCCCTCAATGATGTCTCTTAGTAAGTAAGTAAGTAAGTAAGTAAGTAAGTATTTCCTTTATTGATAAGCACTAGCAAACGCACAGCACTGTACATAGCAAGATTAATACATTCAAACAAATAAACAAAAATTTATATATACAACCATAGAATTGAATGAGAAGCTTTATTGTACAGAGGAAGAAGAGCTAGAGCTAGTCATAGGGGAAAATGAATGGTTTAAATAGACAGATCTAGGGAAAACATAGTTTATTTGTATAGCATCCGGGCAAGGAAGCATTTCTGAGACAGGTTGTCAAACATGGGAAGCTCACGGTTATGGGACCGTGGTCGCAGGGAGTAGCGCGATTGCTTGATCGGCGGCAACAATTTATGCAATACATGACAAGGATTGTGCAGAATACAGGCAAAGAGTCTAGTATCCGCATTGCTACAGAGAGTCTCAAATGAGGGAGAAGATGGAGGTAAGTACCCCTGGCGTACCAACCTTCGGATAATTCCCTCAAGGGCCTCCCGTTCCTGCACTCTCGCAAAGCCCCACCACACAGGCGAGCAATACAGCATCATACCAACCGTAGTGGCACGAACTACATCAAATAAACTGTCCCCGAGAGCCCGTGCGACCTCAGGATCCGAAGTGCATAAAAGGACTGCCTTGCTTTTATGGTCAGACGTTTAATGTGACTGGAGAACCCAAATTTCGCTGTAAGCTCAACACCAAGAATATTTAGGGTTTGCACTCTTGCGATACCTTTTAGAGGAGGGGGGAACATACCGATGGTACCCCGGGGACGCGTAAAAATTATCTCACAGGATTTGCTTGAGTTTAGCTTGAGGTTGCAACTCTGTGCCCATACACTAATATGCTGAAGCTCAATCTCAGTTGTAGTGATACTTGATGCAGGGACAGCGAGATAGCAATCATCTGCATATTTAAAAATGCGATTGCATTTATTAACTGGTTTTAAGTCAGAGATTGCAACTACGAAATCCATCGGGCCCAAACCGGAACCTTGAATAATACTTGCATTAATTCGTGCCAGAGAAGATATTACACCGTTAAACCTAGTGCAATGACTTCGATTATGAAGTAAATTCAAAATCCAATTTAAAATGTGATCAGGAATTGGGAGAGAAGCAAGTTGTTCGGCTAGATATGAATGTCTGAAAGTGTCAAAGGCTTTGGAAAAATCCAAAAAAGAGTCGTTTCGTTCAATCGATCAACTCTGTCAAATTCTCTGCTAGCCTAGGATATGGAAATCAGAAACAATGAGATTAACTACTTTATATTGAAAAATACTGAATATTAGAGAAATGGTAAAGCTCCGTTTTGACACATTTAGTAGTGTTTTTCCGACGCTCTAAGGTTCTTGCACTTATTGAATTGTGCATTTTCTGTATAATTGTCGTCAACGGCCTTTGATGTCATAAGAAATAATAATAATAAATTGATCAACTATGCAGGGATGGAAAATTTAGTTATTGTGAGAGATCGTAGTCAACCACAGATTTTAAAAACAAGCAAGATGAGTCACTGATGACGAAACTGCTCGCGTTTCATTCTGGTATAACAGCAAGAGCTTCCGGTCTATGTATGAAATGCTTGTATAGCAATTATACAATACAATAGAATGCAACTGCATTTTGATATTGTGCGTCCAAAGCTCAGAAGTGCACAATCATATGACCATACGACAGAACCCCGATGGCGCTGAGCAATTGTGAGTGAAGGACTTGCTTGAGTGCGCAGTGGAGACAAACGCTTTTGTCTCCTTAAACACTTGTGCCCCACTTTCTTCAGCAGCGCTACTGCAAAGTCCTGTATTTGCCATATATAGGAACTGTCAGAACCGTTCAAAATAATTCCACACTTCTTTTAAGTGTGACGTTCGCCCTATAAGTAAAAGCAGAAAAGCGGTTCTGTTGTATATATCACATCCTTAATATCCTTGTCACAGATAAATGGACCTTCCTAGAGTGGTGCAAAATGAAGAAAGTGCAGGTTCACAGGCCAAAACTACGTGTCAAATAACAGGTCCAAACTCAGCCATGCACTGCCCGTCCGTTCCACAGTGCCAGGCCAATACCAGTCCATAGCCTCAAAGGAATTGAGAATACAGGTTTGTGGAGAGGGAGGAAGGGCTCTGATAATCGGTTTGTAATTGCATTTGTAAAAGCGATAATTTTGCATAATAATTATAGCACCATAAGCAGGAAAGACTTTTTGGACACATCAATCTTGATTTTGCAATTTTTTATTGTTTACCAATTTTTTGTTGATTACTTGAATAACTACGACTAGTTAGTAACACGATATGGTGCCTGACAGTGTCAGTTGTCAGCCTCAAGTAACAAAATTATTTCGTAATAGACTAATTGTATGTGATTGACTATAATATTAAATTTAATCAGAGAACAGATTGAGAAAAGGAAAAGTATTATGCTCTATTCCATTTCATTCTATGTTATTCTATTGCATTCTAAATCATAAAAAATGTATTAAGCAGTGACATAGAACCAGGCACGTAGCGAAACTCGAATTCAGGAGTCGGCAACTTCACATACCATTGGCAAAATCCTGGTCATTGGGGTCATTAGTCAATGGAAGTTCCCGTATATAAAAAAAAGCAAGAGGAGGCAAGTGCCTCAATGTAGCTACGCCTATGCCTAGAACACGACAGATGATTGGCCATTTCGTTACAAACCTTTAACACTTTGTCAAACGATGTTATATAAGTATGGGCCACTGTTAGCTGTAATATGCCAAAACCAATCTTTGTCGGCGGCAACGGCCTATGTTGTCATAAGCTGCCGTTAAACTGTGGATCCAATCCAGCCAAGTCGTTAGAGCGCTATCTTTAGATACCTTAAAAACGTGGTTATCAGATGCTATATAACTATCATGAGGCTAGATTCTTAATATAGGCTAGATTAAATGGATTAAGGTATATATACTGGAATGATAATAATGTATAAGTAGTAGTTGTTGGGTTAGGCAGTATAATTCCAACTAAAGCTGGAAGTGTGGGCTTGCCTGGCATTGGTTAAGCGTTTATCTCTGACAGGCAAAGTAGTGGTAACCTGGGCTGGGCTCCGTCTCTGATTGGCTGGCTTCCCAGTTGCCTTCCAGGAAGCGCCCATAAAACCGGCTGCGCTTCTAGGAACGGTGCTTGTTCGGTGCCTGTTCGGGTTTCTAGTTATCGGGGTAATTTGGGTTAGTAACTGTTGGGGGTAATCTTTGGATTCGGGTTGGTGAAGCACTTCATTGTTTTATAAGTAAACTTATATTATTATTATCATCATTATTGTTGACAGCGTAACTCATAGTCAGACTGTCGTCGTTATTATTATATTAACTTCATTTGTGTGTAAACGTCATTTACCTGTATAACTGTTCTCTAATGTTTTATGTTTAATTAAATGTTTAATATTCATCATGATTTATCTCTGTAGGTCCTAGTTAGGTAGTAATTCCCCATCGTCCATTCCGTATCCGGAGTGACTACCAAGTACATCTTATCAATGATCTCTATTAATAAATAATACACACTAGTAACCATAAACTCATCGTTTCCAGACTAGTACTGGATCATATAACGATTTTTTGAGTCGCCATTGTTGTTATCTCTTATAAATATACGCGCCAGTATTGCCAGGTACTTTCCGGAAATCCCGCCCAAAGCTTTCCCAAAATCCGCCCAAAAGTAGCCCAATATAAATTATAACGTAAACAAAATGAAAATAGCTGAAAATGATCAGAATTTATGTAATTATTGACTTCTATTTGAACTTTGGTACCAGTGTAAGTTTTGTTTCATCGTAAAGTTCAAAAATTGAATGCATCTGAACGACGCCAAAAGTGACAAAGCAAAGCACCCTAGTTCTAAAATCTCGCTCGCCAAGCATCTGAATATTTTCCCCAGCTTTTGCAATACCGTTCCGTACAGCGGACAAGAATGAAAGTAGCCCAAAAAACCGCAACCCGCGGACAGCGAATTTCTCCCGCAACTAAAATTTGAAAGTAGCCCAATTGGGCGGGAAAACCGCGGAACTGGCAACACTGATACGCACATCCTGTCTGGCAACAAAGAATATGTAATCTAAGAAAGGAGTCCATAGATATAAAAATGCCAAGTTAGATAATTGACTTATAAATGCCGCAATATAACACATGGGGTGCATTTGCACCCCGAGGACCTCAATGTATAAACCTCAAAATTATCAAAAATGTTGAGGGGTACAATTATGGGCAAATAGGGTTAAGTGCATCCTCATAAATAAGGAAAAGTCATAAAATGTAGGCGTCATATCATGAGTCCTTCTGGGTGAAACAAAGGAACAAAGTGTGACTAGGGGTGCAAATGCACCCCAAGAACGTCACAGGGTTAATATAGGCTAGATTAAATGGATTAAGGTATATATACTGGAATGATAATAATGTATAAGTAGTAGTTGTTGGGTTAGGCAGTATAATTCCAACTAAAGCTGGAAGTGTGGGCTTGCCTGGCATTGGTTAAGCGTTTATCTCTGACAGGCAAAGTAGTGGTAACCTGGGCTGGGCTCCGTCTCTGATTGGCTGGCTTCCCAGTTGCCTTCCAGGAAGCGCCCATAAAACCGGCTGCGCTTCTAGGAACGGTGCTTGTTCGGTGCCTGTTCGGGTTTCTAGTTATCGGGGTAATTTGGGTTAGTAACTGTTGGGGGTAATCTTTGGATTCGGGTTGGTGAAGCACTTCATTGTTTTATAAGTAAACTTATATTATTATTATCATCATTATTGTTGACAGCGTAACTCATAGTCAGACTGTCGTCGTTATTATTATATTAACTTCATTTGTGTGTAAACGTCATTTACCTGTATAACTGTTCTCTAATGTTTTATGTTTAATTAAATGTTTAATATTCATCATGATTTATCTCTGTAGGTCCTAGTTAGGTAGTAATTCCCCATCGTCCATTCCGTATCCGGAGTGACTACCAAGTACATCTTATCAATGATCTCTATTAATAAATAATACACACTAGTAACCATAAACTCATCGTTTCCAGACTAGTACTGGATCATATAACGAACGAAACAGAGCGGCCAATTGTTAGTCCTCAAACTCGCGCCTGTAACCGATGAGATGCCATTAAACTGATGACTATTAATAAAGGCAATTGGCTGTAACCCCACCAATACATTAAATGTGGTAGTGCCAGTCCCAAGCCTAGAAAAAGGAGGAGGGCGACGCCTATCATTTTTTAAATGACAGTGTCGTTAAACAGCAACTAACCAACCAATTAGTTGTCGCATGCAAAACAACTAAAAAGACACCGATAAACACGATGATAATATTATAGCACCGATGATTAAGTACATGAGCTTTCTCTAATCTATAAAAGCACAGTGGTTTTCGTCCTGGACAGTCAAATCGATGGCCAGGGTTCAAATCTGCATTAGGACACAAAAAACATGCTTCAGAATGTCTGCTCCACTTGCGCCACCTAGCGAACTCCACTGTCAGATTAGTACTATGTTGGAGGAAAGATGCAGCGGTGAAGGAGAGGACTGACCATCCACCCAATAACTGGATGTATTTAATTTAATTCGATTGATATTAACACAGATTCCTTGTGCCAAAAATGGCACGATTTCCATTTACAACCGTTGAACTGGACACCTCAAAAATGCCGTTGATCGACCATATATATACACATTGACTGCTTGCTCGGTGGCCACAACGCCAATCATCGTCGATATGACGGCGTCGTTAAATAAACGATATTAACCTGCTCGGTGGCCGAGTGGGTAGGTAGCCCGCTCGTCACGCTGGCGCCCCGGGTTCGCTTCCCGGTCGGGTCGGTTTATCAGAGATTAATTTCTCGGATCTTTACTGCGGGTGGCTCGGTCGCAATATAAACGTGGAGTACGAGGTTGCTTTCTGCCTCCGACACTAATCATCTTCGATATGAAAAAGTGTCGTTAAGCCGAAACAATTTTTTTTTGCTCGTAATAAACTGCGGGTGGCTCGGTCGCAATATAAACGTGGAGTACGAGGTTGCTTTCTGCCTCCGACACTAATCATCTTCGATATGAAAAAGTGTCGTTAAGCAGGAACACTTTCTTTTTGCTCGTAATAATGATCTTTATCAGCTTTATATACAGAAACCAGCGATTCCATTCTAAATGCAGACGAGTAACCATGGAAACAAAAACACTACTGAAGCGGGAAATACCGTCGACGATATATATATCGCTGGATCTTAGCATCATAACAAACATCCAAAATTGCGGCGTCGGTTAGTTCGCCACCTAGCGTTCACACATGACGCAGAGTGCGTCGAAGCGTGCATGCCTATAAAAGGCATCCATCTGCAGCCAATCACAAGACAAGGTCGTGTAGCGATAACGAGCTCCTATAATAATTATATCAGTGCAAAGTTGTATTCGGTTTGTTTCGGTTTGGTTGCAAATCGGTACTCACGCGAATACGGTTCCGGCTCCGCTCAAAAATTGCTTAAAAAGTCAGACTAAGCTTGAGGTATTCTCTAGCCTTGACATAAGCAATAATGGTAGATTCATCAAATTTATATTAAAAATTAAGTCCCAAGCTCTATGCGAGTTCCAGGTCAAATATCATTTGAGTCATCTAACCTTTCGACACACCCCGCTCTAACAGTTATACCATCTGTCTCTGTTTCAAGATGGCCGCCGCACTAAATGCCACGTGACGTTTCCTGCCTGTGTCGCGGAAAATTAATGGTTGGAATTTTACTAGTGACAAGGATTATAACTCACAGTTTGTTTCTCTGTCCCGCTCTCTCTCGCTCTCTCTCTCTCTCTCTCTCTCTCTCTCTCTCTCTCTCTCTCTCTCTCTCTCTCTCTCTCTCTCTCTCTCTCTCTCTCGCTCTCTCTCTCTCTCTCTCTCTCTCTCTCTCTCTCTCTCTCTCTCTCTCTCTCTCTCTCTCTCTCTCTCTCTCTCTCTGTCCATCACTCTGCATGTCTGTCTGTATGCCTCTCTATCTCTGTCTGTCTGTCTACCTCTGGTTTTATTTGTCTTTTTCTGTATCTCTCTCTCTCCCTCTCTCCCTCCTCTCTGTCTGTCTGTCTGTCTGTCTGTCTGTCTGTCTGTCTGTCTCTCTCTCTCTCTCTCTCTCTCTCTCTCTCTCTCTCTCTCTCTCTCACTTATCTCTTTTGCTCTCTCTTCCTCTGTATTATTTTTCTCTTCCATTGTCTTTAGAAATAGTAGATAATCTAAGAAATAAAGTAAAGTTTAAAAATATAGACAAAGTGCAGAAATAGACAGAGAATGACGCGGTCATCCTATCAAACATTCTCTGCGCAGCTTCAGATCTGAGCATTGTATCCTTCGCCGCAATTCCATCCCTTTCCCCAAGCTCCGCATCCACGCATCCATGACCTCCATCCTCCATCCTTGTCCTCCTCTTCCTCCTTCCTTCCATCTTAGCCTGCTGCTGCAGCCAGAGCATCATCATTCATCGTTCAGTTTCATCGGAATGTTGTTCGGAATTCTAGCGATTCTCATTGGCTTCGCTTCTGGCGCCAACTTCACGCTCAGTGACCTCGGTAAGTTACTGGCGCTACTCAAATATATCGATACAATGCGATGAATACAATACTATAACATACAATACTAAACAACAGAATTATGCAAAATACAAAGTACGATACAATGCAATACGATACAGTACAACATGATGCCATACAATGCAGTGCAAAATGATGCAATCCTCTGATAGACGCTAGATCAACTTCCGATACAGTGCAGTCGACAATGAAGCGATTAAATTTAAGATCGACAATTAATCTTCATATACAGTGCAAAATATTAGTTGCGCCATATGTATTAATCTATTAATATCATAATATCATATTACAATGCAACGTAGGCCTACATGTAGTTACTCTATGATCTTATTCCTAGTCACGGCTCTGGTCCCATTTTAATAGGGAAGCTCTTAAGGAGAATGGTTACGGGATCAGACCCCAGTCCTGAAAATTTTCATCCTATGCCGTAACCGAGAGAATAAAAGGTTATGAAAAACCAGATAATTATTGTGTCTAGAATAAGAAGTAATAAATCAGCATTTGATGTGCTTGAAATGAAGATGGAAATGCTGAGACAGTTTTCGGTGAATTATCTATCGCACCAGCTAAATTAGACACCCATTTTATAAATTTGAGTTGTATAATAAAATCAAAGCGTATTACTCGTGGATATCTTAAATTTGTCATCTTTAAACTCCGTCACTACACGTCCGTACTTTAGCGCCAGGCAGTGCAAGTCCAAAGCCTGGGTGAATGAGAGGGGCGCTGCGGATGATCATTGTAATCGCACAATGTCGTTAAACAAACTATACAACTACTGCGAGGATAATTATCAGCTACAATGGGAGATTTTTCGAGCATAAGCTGTTAACACAAATTGTCCATAAGACTTCTCTGATATAGATAGTAATACAGTGTAAGATACCCTCATTTTAAAATACGCTTAGTATAAGATACCTTCAGCTTAAAATACACTTCAGATTAAAATACCCTTCATTTCAAATACCTTTCGGTTGCAGATACTCTCTAGTTTGAGATACACCACAGTTTTTAAGAAACCCTCCAGTGTAAGATACACATCACCTTAACATACAATTCAATTTAAGAATCCGCCGAGAAAGATTATTTTTGACATATTATTACAGCTCAACTGTATGGCACTCATTAGATACTTCGCGTCGCTCGTCTTCTTATTTATAATGCAACTGAAACATTAAAATTGGGTGTCTTATAAAGGTAGCACTTTCTGCATTTATTACGACGAAATTAGCCCGTGTGCACAGAAATATTATTTGGCAAAAACCATATAATTTCATTTTTATATTTCTATTTTCGAATGACCTGTTCAACCGTTCATTTCATTTTGATGCTTTTCTTGTTTTTTCGTGACTCGTATAAATTTTCAACTCCGTATACCAGTAAAACGATAGTTGCTTGATCGTTTCAAGTATTTAAACTACTAATCCCCTAAATGCAGTTGCTTCGTTTCAATGAAAACGCCCACTTAATAAAATTAGCCTGCGTTATTAATACAAAGCCAGTAGTGTGTAGATAAATAAGTTTTAGACATTCAATATTTGCTCAATTATTCTGAATCTCACAGTCAAAATGATTTCATATTTAACCCAATAATTTTATTAAGGTAGGCTAGTTGTGCCGTGGTTGCCTTTTATTTACACAGACATACATACACATAGCAACACATACAGACAAACAAAAGGACATACATACCGATAAACAGGCATACTGAGAGACCTCGTTTATTTGACTCGTGACATAACTTAACTGATGACACCATCACCCTCTGTCGATCTGTCAAAAGTGCCTTGTTGCATCAGCAATCCACGAAATCTTCTCCTACCAATTCCACCCTATTAACCCTCCTCTACGCCACCCAACCCTTCCCAATATTACCCACCACACACCCTCTTTCCCACTCCTATCGCATAATCCCACCACAAGCCCTTGGCCCATTGCTGCTCAATCTACCAGACCCTACTCAATCCAACTCATTACGCACCCTCCCCATTCATATGCAATATGGCCCACCCTCGTCAATCTATCCAGAATATTCCTCTTCACATTTCTACGCAATCCACATAACACTCCACGATACATTCTACCATTCCCCAATTCACCTCAGCGCGCACCCTCCTCATTCCTCAAATCCACCAAATCCACCCCCAATTCATCCCAACATACTACTCTCCGTTAATGCGCAATGCTCCCACCCTCCCCAATCCACTTCATACCACACACAATCCTGCCACCAACAACTCTCCTCCCACCACAAACCTTCCTCCCATCAAACATCTTCCTCCAGTCAAACACCCTCTCCCACCAAACACCCTCCTCCCACCACAAACCCTCCTCCCACCACAAACGATCCTCCCACCACACACTCTCCTCCCACAAAACACACTCCTCCCCCACCATACCCCCTCTCCATTCCTATCCAATCAGACCAAACGGGTTTGTAGCCAATCACTCGCTAGGTGGCGTTGATGCGTTAAAATTGCGGCACGTGATAGATTGACGATCGAGGTTTAACAGATTCTTGCGAAATCTCGTTTGCATATTTTATTTCGCGAGAGCGATTTTCCGATTGCGTTCTGCCATCTGTCGGTCAGGAATTAAAACAAGACGACGTCCTAATTCAATCTCATACAGACGCATAAGTAAGTAAGCAAGCGAACGCTGCATTTCCATCTGATTTTTACTTAAGATTTTGTTACGTGAGCTGTCGGAAAAGAACAGCGTGTTGAAGTCGCATTAATTCATATTATAATAGGTCAGTACAAGCATTTATTATTTATTATTATTATTATTATTATTATTATTATTATTATTATTATTATTATTATTTTTATTATTATTATTATTATTATTATTATTATTATTATTATTATTATTATTATTATTATTATTATTATTATTATTATTATCATTATTCCATGGGTTAACGTCGTCTTCACCTTAGGCATATTTAGTAATTAGATGCATTCATGAATATTCCAAGGTTTAACGTTGTCTTATGACATCAAGGGACGTTGACGACAATTATTGACAGTGCATACCAATGTTTAAACAATGTTTTCCTTAGATCTGGCTATTTTAAGCTTTTCATTTTTCCTCTATGACTAGCCCTAACTCTTCCTCCCCTAGGTTCCCCTGATATACAGTAACTTCTCCCATTCAATTCTTTGCTTGTATTTATAAATTTGTTTGTTTGTTTGTTTTAGTGTATTAATCTTGCCATGTACAGTGCTTTGCGTTTGCTAGTGCTTCTCTTTAACGAATATTCTTACTTCTTGCTTACCATTCAACGAAAACTCTAGACTTAATAGTGTTCAGAACAGAGTTACAATCAGATACAATGGACATGGACTTACAGTTTAACGACAGCTTATGAGGCGATCTAACTATTTGTAATATAGTTAGATTTTTAAAATGGGTGTCTATTGTGTATTGTCCATTAATTACGGAATTACGGCGAAACCTTGCATCTCAGAAATTGTCAACTCCTTAACGGTCAAAGAAGATGCTGGTTTCAAGAATATTATATATATATATATATATATATATATATATATATATATATATATATATATATCACATATATATCATATATCAACAGCCTCTTGAGTTTGACCATCTGGATCTGTCTCTTCCAGATCCGCTGTTGAGTCAGATCCGGCGACAGATCGAAGAATCCATTCATAATCATCCGACGGCCATTTTCCCTGACTGGTGCTGACAGGTTTTAATTTGGCTGCGTCATACTGACGTCGCCTTCCTGGCGCCCCACAGCGGCGGCGGCGCAAACCGTCAAGCGACGGCAGCAGCGCCTCCTAGCGGTCGACAGATGGCAAGAGATTAATTTCGTCTGAGGCCGCTAGAGCGCCGATTGTGTCGCCGCGAGGTGGCGTTGATCGAAAGGTATCGAACCAGCACCGTTGTTTCGTCGGGCGTTCTCCTTTACCCTATATGGTCTAGTGGATTGTGTGCTGGAATTTCAATCCAGAGGTTGCGGGTTGAAATCTCGGCCAGCGCCGAAATTTATTTTGCCCGGGCTGAAGTTGGGAGCGCTTCTTAGTAGTTACCTTGGAGAGGCGCTATGGAAATTTTTGAATGAATGAATGAATAGTGTAGATTGTTCCTTTGGAGGTGAAGTTTGGCTCGTTTTGGGTCTAATGGCTTCTACAGGAAATGCGATATATAAATCTTCGGTTGCCCAGACAAGTGGCAAGACTCTGCCACTGCCCTATTCTGTTAATGCCAGTCCAAGGCCTGAATAAAGGAGGAGGGCGACGCTAATCATTGCCCTCATGATTCAACGTAAACTTAAGCAGTCACTAACCAACCAATTAATGGTCTTAGCTACCGTAAGATGTCGTTAAACACTGGGAAATTCTAGTAAGGTTACAATATCCTTAGATGCATTTAAACAGTTTTAAATTACATGCACTATATATATATATATATATATATATATATATATATATATATATATATATATATATATATATATATATATATATATATATATATATGTATAATGATACATCATTGCTTCGGTCGTTAGTTATTATAGTAAATAGTTATACGTCCGAATAAAATCTGCAAGTATATGATTAGTCGTTTAATTGTACTTATTTTTACTTTATTGTATATAGTATCCCATAATTATGATGCATATAATTTAATAATTATATTTGCAAATTGTAATTTTAGAATTAATTGAGCCATGTTACGCCATGCGAACTGTGAGTATTATTGTTCAAACTAATTCGAAGTTTACAGCCAATGATGTCATAGAATTTTAGAATTAAACTCTGTATGAATCCATTCCATCCACACCCATTTTAAGCATTGCCTTTGTTCTATGAGTACAAGAAGCAGCAATTTCTAGTACTATTTAATGCCATGCAAAAGCTCAAAATAAGGATAAGACGTGGTTGTTGTCAAACTGTCAAAGGCCAAGACAGCCATAAGATGTCGTTAAATGCAAAACATTTCTATTCTCGTCTTAAAATACATTTTGTTAGGTGTTTCCTAGGTAACCTTGCCGCAGCGCCCTTGTGTTACAGAAAAGGCGCTATAAAAGTGCTGTGATGCATTATTATAGCATTTTGTTGTTCAACACACGCGCTTTATAAAGGTACAGACACATGCAGAAGACAGAAACTCCGCGACTGATTGTACTCTGTCAGTGCCAGTGTACAAACCAGGATGAAGGAGGAGGGCGACGCTAATGGTCGTTGTTACCACACAGTGGTCGTTAAAGTAAACAAGTCAAAGAAGCGAAAAACAAAATGGAAAATGTAAAACGTTCCGCGTCTGTTTTTACTTATAGGGCGCAAACACACTTAAAAGAGGTTTATAATAATTTCGGCAGCACTAACCGTTCCTATGGCATGATACGAAACCTTATAATTATTTCCAAAGTTCAACGACATCTAAGTAAGTAAGTAAGTATATCCTTTATTGAAAAACCAACTGCTAACCGCATTTTGGTGTTCAAGATCATCAAATATTAAAAAAATTAAGTATAAAGCATCCGTGTGACAAATGTTTTACGAGATAGAGAGTTTACCAGTGAAGAGACTGGCTCGGGTCGGGAGCGCCTCTGTTTTGAGTGGCGCTATATAAATACTTGATTACGATTACGATTACGATTACGATTTGCCTTAGGTATTATTCTATTGTGGGTTCTGGGGCGTATACCGAGTATGAAACAGTTTTCACGGGAGGCAGTAATTGATGTAATACATGTGCAGGGTTGTTTATGAGGTTACTAATTACACAACAGTGGCCGTTGACGTCATAATAATAACAATTAGTAATAGTAGTTTCAGTTTAGCAACACTGTATACGATAACGAAGATCATTAGCGCTCACCTCCTCCTTCATCAAGGCTTGGGACTGGCACTGCCTATAACAAGCAGTGGCGAAGTTCATAATAATTTTGTGTAATTTCGGTGTAATTATTATGAGAATGGCATATACAACACAGAGCATTATTATTTATCCACAGTTTAACGTCGTCTTATGACATCAAAGGCCGTTGACGACAATACAGAAAAATATGCAATACAATCACAACCAATATACAGAGCACATAGCTGGATGGATGGATCCACAGTTTAACGGCAGCTTATGACAACATAGGACGTTTCCGCCGACAAAGATTAGTTTTGGCATAATACAGCTCTTTTTTTCTAGAGCACATAGCATTTAATTTAATTTATCCAATGTTTAATGACATCTTTTAGCAACAAAGGCCGTTGACGTCTTTAAAGTTTTTGATGCATTTCAGTTCATTTTCGTGTAGTGTTTTCATCAGTTTTCTTTCTCTTTTTTCCGTCTTGGATTCTACTTCTGATATGATATTGACGACTTTAAAGTTTTTGACGTATTTAAGTTCATTTTCGAATAATGTTTTTCATCAGTATTCTTTTTCTTTCTTGTATTTGTCTCTTTTCTGACGATGAAATTTGACAGGTGATTGTTCTTTTTTTCCATTTTTTCCCCCTCTTTTTTGATATATATAAAAAAATTAATCTTCTAGTCTCCATTCATTTTTTTGCGGCCATATATATAGGCTCTATTAATAACTGTTTTCTCCTCAATCTTAATCTTATTCTTAATCTTAATTACAATATTTACAGAGCATCACATCTATCTCTCTAAATTAACATAAAGCTATCAATTTTACATTTACAATCAATGAGCACACAGCAGATCTTCTTATTTTTGTTATATGACGAAGATCGCATTTAGAGAGGTGTGTAATTATTTTTGAACAGTTCTCACAGTTTCTATGGCATAATAATATAATAGCGTTATTGTATTCAAGCATTTATAAAGCGCCTCTCATAGGGTGAACCATTCAGAGGCGTTCCAGGTGCGCAAGGCCAGAGAGAAGAAAAAGATTTTGAGAAAAGCAAAGGTGGAAGAGAGGTTACCAGCTAGAATTCGAGAGCGAGTAGATGGAGACAATGCATTCCAAAGAGAGGGACCAATTGAGGAAAAGGACCGGGACTGAGGCACAGCTGTTCTAGTATGAGGAACTAGAAGCTGAAGTCTGTTTGATGAGCATAGTGGTTGATGGGAGGAGGCTGAAAGATGCCGGAGTAATACATCAGCTAAATATTTTGGGGCAAGACCCTTTGTGCCTTGAAGACTAAAATGAGGATTTTGAATTTAATGCGAGCAGAGAGAGGAAGCTAGTGCAGTTGTTCAAACATGAAGTAGAAATGTGAGAGTACCGTGGTAGGCGTGCTATTAATCTGGCGGCAGCATTTAGGACCGACTGAAGAGGTGAAAGACGAACCTTAGGAAGACCAATGAGAAGAGAATTACAGTAATCATTTCGGGAGCATATGAAAGCATTAACCAGAGTGGTGAAAACAGAAGATGAGACAGAACGCTGAACAGCCCAATAACAGTAGCAGTATAGCCTTCCAGTGTTTGACGACATCTTATGCATCCGATGCATGAGATGAGGTCATAGCAATGGTAACTTTTACTTGGCAACCTTCACTCTTAACGAACTCGTATGGTATTTGTAGCAACTAAATATTAGAATGGATTATTACAGTTTAGCACACACCAGTTGACGTAATCGCAATGAGAATTTTGCATCGAAAACATTAACCAATATCCAGCAAGAACTGGTGTGTTTGAGTGGTTACTGAAGTGGTCAATGAAATGGTAGTATCATTGAAAAATCAAGTTAATGGTATTATTGGTAAATGAAGCGATTGCTGCATTGATAAATACAGTTTTAAATGAACTTAATGAAATCTGGAATGAACTCCCTGCATAGAGCCCTTGCGGCCACATTCTTCTCTAACCTGAAGACTGTTCTCTTTAGCCGTGGGTTGAGTCGGGAGCGCTTCTGAGTAGATAATCTTGAAGGGGCGCTATATAAATCTCTGAAATGAATTAATGAAGCCATGGGTATAAATTGGTAGCGACTTCATTTTCTAAGATTCGGCAGATTAGGGCGGACGGCCAATCCTCTTCCTCGCTTAGAACAGACAGTGAACAGTCAGTGTACTCATTACAGCTGAGTTGGCTAGAGGCGCAGGTGGAGCAGAAATCCCGAAACAAATTCTACCACGGGGTGGATTTGAACCACCGACCTCTCAGTTGACAGTCCAGCACACTAACCACTACACTATTGAGCACCCTCAATATATATTTCAATACCCCACCTGGTGCGATGTTCCTCTTTTTTTCCTCCCGTCACACTCCTCCTCCTCCTCCTCCTCCTCCTCCTCCTCCTCCTCCTCCTCCTCCTCCTCCTCCTCCTCCTCCTCCTCCTCCTCCTCCTCCTCCTCCTCCTCCCTGCCATCTCTCATTCATCAAATCTCTGATAATTCCGAACGTCGCGTGACCATTCCGAAGAATCGAGTTTAATTAGGACCCAAGTCACGAAGGACCGTCATCGAACAGACGGGTATTATTTAGGGTGACAGGTGACCGCGTAGTACAGCGCCCCCTTAACGCCCTCCTCTCAGCCACCATACCCAGGCTCTCACATCAGGGTTATGTGCATCCCATACCAGGCCTTTCCATCACTTCCAGTTCCCACCAATTCTTGGGTTAGTGCTATTTAACGGCGTCATGAGTTGAGAAAGATTGTAACTTTGATTATAATGATAATTGTGATTGTAAATTGTGATGGTAATTGCAATTTCTACAGCGTCGTCAGTTGCAAGAGTTACTTAGTTCATTTTAAGCTGCGTCTTTGCTCCCGGAATAGGTGCATGAAGACTGCTGAAAGATGATTAGCGTTGCCCGCCTCCATTATACGGTCTTCGGACTGGCACTACCTCAGAGGCGGAGTTCAAACCCAATGAAACCCCACCATTAGAGTGCTTGTTCCTCTCATCCATCGAAGCCTCTTTCCTCTGCATTTTCTGAACCATCCTCCCCAGCCTTACTGTCCCTCCTCTGGTTTATGCAGTGAAAAGGACTTTCTGGTTTCTCTACCTCCCCAACCACTCAAAATCCTTCTCTTTTCCCTCGGTTTCCATGTACCCTACTTAGCCTATTCCCTCCTCTTTCTTTAGCTCCCCAATCCACCAATAACCTCCTTCCCCTCATGTTCCCGTGCCCTTACTACAGACTTCCTCTACCTTCCTATTTCTCTACTTCTTCCCTTCAAAAGTCATTTACCTGTCTCTCTCTCAATCTCCCATACTCTGCCTGTCTCTATCTCTGCTTACCTCTGCCCAAACGTCCCTCCCTTCTTGTCCCTGTACCTCCTCAACCAAACTCCATCCTCCCATAATTGAATACGTAGAACTCAGGCGTTCGAGTTTTAGACGAGAACTCTTCAAAAGAGAACAAGACCTTCAATCTAGCGATAAACCTTTCACCAAGCAATGGGTTGCTGTGGGATGGGGCGACCATACCTCGGTCGCGTCCTGAAGGTGGGCCAACAACCTGATGTTGGGTTTATGTAGCTCCAGAGTTGACGTCATATTTACAGATATACACATGTACATACAAACAGACAGAGAGACGAATAGAGAGACAAACAGACAGTCAAACGGACAAACAGATAGAAAAAACAGACAGATATATACACGCAAACAGACAGATAGACAAACATATGGACAAACAGACAGACAGACAAACAGATAAACACGCATAAAGACAGACAGAAAAACACGCGGGCAGACTGACACAAACAGACAGACAACGAAATGTAGTCTTGTTTGTGTTGCCTAATTTCGTCCCTTCAATACGCGTAACATAGTAATTCTCTTCGTAACTACCTAATCCTATTATTCGTAACGAGAAACACCTTGCACAACTGTTGTCCGATTGTCTTATATTTTGTGCATAATTATAGAGCAATCAGTCTGTCAGTCGGACTATTTTCGTGCCAGCTGCAGCAGCCCAGATGAACTGGTTGTCATCACTAGAGCTCTTTACGGTCGGATGCGGATGAGTGGATGCGTGAAGGAGAACTTCGGATACGTTGGCTGTTCACACGATGTCCTACGCACAATGGATGGCTACTGTTCCGGTCGAAGAGAGTGCAGCGTTCGAATCCTGGACGAAAACTTTCCACAAGTCAGTCCATGTCATAACGACCTCAAGTCCTATCTGGAAATCACCTACACCTGTATTAGAGGTAATTGCAAACATTTATACTGCCCTCTACTGTACCACCGTCGCCCAAATCTAGCACACTGCCCTTCTTCTGGTTTCTGCACCTCACTCACTCAAAAGAACTGTTTGGTTACTCTATCTCCTCAATCCCCATGGTTTCACTGATAATAGCTGAGTTGGCTAGGGAGTGCAGGTGGAGCAGAAGTCTCAAGCCAAATCTCTGCCCTGGCGCATATATGGCGGGGATTTGAACCACGACCTCACGATTGACAGTTCAGCATGCTAACCACTACACTATCGAGCATCCGCATAAACAGCAACCTAATATGGGGAGCTGTCTGTTCTAGCTAATATGTGATGTTAAATGTCATTTAGAACGAGAATATTACATTGGTAATAGACACCAGTAACCCAACCAAAGTCTGGCGATGGAAATTTCTATCCTCTGGTTGGGGTCAGTGTATTTTCGGACCATACTTACACTTGGCTCAATGGCTCCGTGTTAGTCTCGGACTGTGATGCAGACTATTCCTATTGTCACTTCCAAAGGGAATGTTTTTTGTAGACACGCCGGGCTTCTCGGTATGCGATTGCTGTTGGAGGCCCCACGCAGGCTGTGTGCACAGCTGCACTTCTGCCATCTCGTTACCCGTGATGCTGTGATGCCTGTGTGACCAGAGATTTAGATGATCGTTGCTGGAGACTGAACACGAGTTTCTTAAAAAGCCATTTCAATATCCTATGGCATTCAGCTTTCACTTATAAGGCGATAATCACACTTAAAAGAGGTGTTTAATAATTTTAAACATTTCTCATTGTTTTGCTATTGCGGACTTCAATTGATATAGCGCAGGTGATAATACTGGTCTCCCTAATATGGCTCTCGTGAGCGCTGAGAAATTTTCGAAAATATACATTTACATTACATTACATTTTCATCGTTCGTTTGGTATAACACAGACGTCTTTATAAATAGCGCAGCATTTATACAGACGTCCATGAGTACAATAAAGAACTTTCAGCCGTCATATTAAATAAGCATGCTTCTGCCTTTACTTATTAGGCAATTATCAAACTTAAAAGAGGTTTGTAATTATTTTAAACAGATCTCACCTTCACTGTGGCATAATACAGTCTTTTATGTTATTGAGCTTATAAATGTACCTTCCCGTGATTTCGTGATGAACAGGGATCCACATGATCGTTGCTGACGAAAGAATGCGGTCTTCATAGTCCATTTCAACATAGAACGAGTTTATTTCAGTTAATGGACACTGTGTGATTACAATGATCATCAGCGTCGCCTTCCTCCTTCATCCAGGCTTGGGACGGGGACCGGCTGGCACTAAACACGGACACTTTATGACATCAAAGGCCATTGTCGTAGGCCTGCTTTGCCCAGCACTTACCCGACCTCGCTACCCTTGTTGCTGTGATGACCAGAAATTTAGACGATCATTGCTGGCGACTGAACACGGATTTTGAGCAATCAATTTCGATATACACTAGAACCGATTGAATCCACAGTTTAACGGCAGCTTATGACAACATAGGCCGTTTCCGCCGAGAAAAATTAGTTTGGCATATTACAGCTTTTTATATGTTAAACGTATTTCCGAGCATTTTAAAACGTATTTCCGAGTATTTCAAACGTATTTCAAACCAATCTTTCACAGCCATCACTTATTAGGCAATCAACACACTTAAGAGGTGTGTAATTTGATGGTAAAACACAGACCTCCTTAGTAATAGTACTTTCAGTTTATCGAAATTGTGTGATAACAAAGATCATTTGGTCCGCCATCATCCTTCATCCAAGCTTGGGACTGGCACTGCCAGACTACGAGCAGTAGCGTAGTTTAAAAGTAGTAGTAGTTTCAGTTTAGCAATAATCATTAGCGTCACCCTCCTCCTTTATCCCGTTTTGTGACTGGCAATGTCAGAGAACATGTACATACAGTGGCAGAGTTTAGTTTAAAATGTCTTTTTAAAAATCTTTATAAATAGCACAGCTACTATATAAAGTCAGGCGTTTATGGGTATACAGTAAGGAAATCTCTCAATCAACACAATAAATAAGCACTCTTCTACTTTTATTTATAAGTCAATTATAAAACTTAAAAGAGGTGTAATATTTTAAACAGTTCTCACCGTTTGTATGGTACAATACAGTCTTTAGTTTATTGAGCTTATAAAATGAATTATTAAATCTTTGTTTGACCTCATTACGCATAGTTTTTGTGCGCCATCTGCTCATGCGCTGCGCATTAACCCTTATAGGGTCACGATATTTCTCAACCGATTTTGGTCACCGGGGGGTAAAAAAATACCCCAACTGTGATTCGCATGATTCCTATGATAAACTCCGATTTTCAAGTATAAAAGTGACAGAAGTTGCTGACAAGCTCGTGGAGCCATTGATTACACAGCGTGCCTCCGATCCATCAATTTCACACCAACCATCTGTAGCAAAAGCCATGTTGGCGATCGGTGTACAACTGGCACCTAGTCGCTGCGCAACAGATCCAGCGAAGAAACGTGGTCGATGCCACTCGTGTCCACGTAAAGACGACAAGAAATGTGAACACAAAATGCACTAACTGCAACAGTTTCGTGTGCGAAAAGCATGCAGTCAAAACACTTGCATATTCCCTCTCTGCAGATGCAGAATGACTGTTCAGTAAATGCTGAACGGTACCGTTTGTGTACACTGTAATATCATTGAGTTTATAATGTCATAATTTAGCAGAACTTCATTTATTCATCCTAATTTGATGAAACCAAAACGATTTCTATATATAATGTTGAGATACTGATAACGAGACACAGTGGCGTAACTAGGGGTTGGTGCGCCCGGGGGCAAGAATTTCCTGAAAATTTTCTTTCTCAGTTCCGCCAAAATTTCTGATGACCTTTTTTTTTGCTTTTCCGTCTGTTTTTCAACAAGAAACTTGTCAAATCTCATTTTGCGCCCCCCTCGCCCGCGCCCCCAAGACTCACGTACAAAAGTTACTTTTTAAAACTATTTTTCTATTTTTACCTGATTTCTTTCATGAAAAAACACATTTTCAGACCTAATTTTGCGCCCCCCTGCCCACCCTCGTTACGCCACTGACGAGATTGTAACAGCAAGACACTCATGTGTAAAGCATGCATAATGTTATGTTTGTAAATTCCTGAGTAAAATAGCTACGACGTGGTGCATTTTCGTACTTTATAGCTGATTTGGGTGCATGAATAACTAATGAAACTGGATGCATTCTGTGGAGGAAACATGTTTAGGAAAAGTCATAGAAGCGATTTCTTCAACTATTTTCAGGGATTAAAATTTCCGTGAAAAACCGAGATGTGGGTATTTTTTTACCCCCGGTGACCCTATAACGGTTAAACACCGACGCTAGAGACCATTGTACAATTATAATAATTATGATCTTCAAATAAATTAAGATTTCCCACATAATTAACTTTGAGCGCCTTTAATGAGTCTCTCTAAACGGCGCTATAGTAATCTGTGATTACTATTACAATTACCACAAAGTATTGCATGGTCAAAGACTTCGACCCTGGCAGTCACAAGAGGTCGCTAAACACACGAAACTACGGGAATTATGAGGCCAAATTTCATATGGATTCATTAGACATTTTATTGAACAACAAAAAGATGTTAATAAACATGTCGCATTGAATATCTAATTATTACTTGTTTTTTAATCATATAATTATGTATACGAATCCGCTGAGAGCTCGCATTCAAGTGATGCTGTTATCACAAATGAAACGTTACACTCCAACAGACACCCTTAAAATGCGTGAATTTGGGCTACTTAAGCTATTCGTTCGTTGCATTTATAAAATAAAAAGCATTTAATCAATGGGTCTCTCATACAGAACATGATAAAGTAACCTAGGTCTACGTTAACGGAAGGTTAACCACAAAACGGCGACACGCAATGACTATTGCAATACTTAATCGTAAACACCGTCTTTGTCTCAGTATTTGCCCCCGTCTCTGTTTCTGCCTCTGTCTGTGTAATTGTCTGGATCTGGGTCTCTATATGTGCCTGTGCCTTGCCTCTGTCTCTGTCTGTGTACTTGTCTGTGTCTCTGCATATATCTGTCTCTGTTTGTGCCTCTATCTCTGCAAGCGTCTCTGTCTGTGTCTCTGTCTTTGTCTTTGTCTCTGGCTGTCTCTCTCTTTCTGCCTCCATATCTGTACCTCTGTCTCCGTATGTGCCTCTGTCTCTCTTTGTTCCTCTATCTCTGTGCCTCTATCGCTGTGCCTCTGTCTCTGGATGTACCTCTGTCTGCATCTGTGTCTTGATATGAAACCTACATTTCTAAATTACAAGCTAATGAAAAACCAAAAATAATATCAGAATGCTTCTTGTATAAAAGATTCTATTGTTCTTCTAATTGTGGGGCGTCGGACACGCCTTGGACGATCCAGGCACTCCCAGGGCAGCGAATCAACATCACCCTCATCGACTTCACCCCAGACAGTTCGAGGGTGTTGACCTCTAGCGATGGGGTGAGGAAGACCTGTCGGGTTTATGCCACTGTGCGAGAGGAGAGTAAAGGTCAAAGGAGTTCAACGATCTGTGGTGGAAATGGAAGAGTGCGAACGGTGTTCGTCAGTAAGAACGATGTTCCTCTGGAGATCAGGATCATCAGCAGCCAACATCCGACGAAACCCATCAACTTCATTCTCAGGTTCCAAGGTAAACGCAACGCTATGGGGATCCAGAGTTTAACGGCAGCTTATGACAACACATAGGCCGTTTCCGCCGACAAAGATTATATTTGGCATATCTCCATATAAGTATGTATTCGTATATGCATTTGTGCATGTCATTGTGTATTATGTATGCATGAATGTTTCGTTGTATGGACGTATCAATTTCTTATGCAAGAATGAATGTATGTATGCTTGTATGTATGTATGTTTGTATGTATGTGTGTAACTGTGTATGTATTTATGTATGCATGTGAAGTGGCAGATTCATAAGTGCGGCAAAGCTTAAAGTATTAAGAATGAACACTGAATTTCGATTAGAACTGCCAGCGAGACGGCAATAAATCAATAAAATTGTAATGATGCAATATTATTTATTATTAAAGAGCATTTTTCAAAGTTGTGTTGCTCGTAGTTGTGCCTTCTAAACTGTTTCGTATTACTTAAACACAACTGAAAAAGTCAAAAAGTTGGGAATGTTTTATGAAATATGACATGATGATCACAGACAATATGAGATGAAATACTTTATGCTGCAAAAATATTGAATATTAGTGAAAATTTAATTGTAAAGCTCTGTTTCGACACCTTTAATGGTGTTGTTCGGATGCTATAAGTTTTTTGTTCTGATTGTATTGTATATTTTCTGTATTGTCGTCAACGGCCTTTGATGTCATAAGACGACGTTAAACAACGGACAAATAAAAATAAAAGAGCTGTAATATGCCAAAACTATTCTTTTGTCGGCGGCAACGGCCTATGTTGTCATAAGCTGCCGTTAAACTGTGGACACACACACAATAATCACCTAGAAGAATACAAAGTAGAATTAGAATCTAACGTCATGATATTATTGTACTTAAATTTGTATCGAATTGTTTAATCACAGTATGTGTATCACAAAGTCACAAACAGTATCCGATGCATTACTTTACGTTGTTAAACATTGAATTTTGTGACGTGGTAAAAATTTATTTTGACACCTTTAAAGGTGTTGTTTGGACGCTGTTTGTCGTTTTCATTCTTTGGTATACATTGTGAATGATTGAGAATAATACTGTCTGTATGTCTGTCTGTCTGTCTGTCTGTCTGTCTGTCTGTCTGTCTGTCTGTCTGTCTGTCTGTCTGTCTATCTATCTATCTATCTATCTATCTATCTATCTATCTATCTATCTATCTATCTATCTATCTATCTATCTATCTATCTATCTATCTATCTATCTATCTATCTATCTATCTATCTATCTATCTATCTATCTATCTATCTATCTATCTATCTATCTATCTATCTATCTATCTATATATATCTATCTATCTATCTGTCTGTCTGTCTATCTATATATTCATATCAGATATTCGTTTATTAAGATTTGAGACTAATACTGTCGTCAAAACGCAACAGTTAACATATATCAGAAGATGACAGGTTTAGTCCAGAAAGCATTCTTAAACAGCATGCGTGATATGAAACTGTTATTCTTCCTACTAGTAAGTTCAAATGGATGAGGCATAGAGCGCAAATTATATTTGCTTGCAGCCCGCTCTTGAAAGAACTTAACTAAGACATGATCAATGTCCCTAATAACAGCAGCAAAGAGAGCAGCATCAGCCACCTCAGCCATACTGTTCGCTGTTAGGGCATCAAGGGGACGGAATCCAGCCCGCTTGACCCCTCCCAGAAACCAGTCCCCACCAGGCCGGACAGGCGTACAGCAGACGTGCAATGGTGGTAGCTCGCGTTACGACTTATAAAACCTGTCCAGGCATTCAGTGAGCTCTCAGCACTTCAGTTTCTATAACAAATGTTTGAATTAAGCTCAAATGATCTTGCATACCTAAGCGTGGACCATGTTAGCTAATTTGTTATGCGCTCTCCTTTTAGACACCTTAAAAACGTTGTAATCCGGCGCCATATAAGGATGAGACTGGCAATTGTATTCACTGTACACGGTCGATGTTACCATGAGATGTCATTAAACTGATGATTATTAATAAAAGCCAATTGGTTGTAACTCCGCCACTGCGCTTCATGTTGTAATGCCAGTCCCAAGCCTGGAGAAAGGAGCAGGGCAACGAAAATCATCTTCGTTATGAAACAGTTTCGTTAAACACCAACTAACCAACCAATTGGTTATCGTATGCAAAACAAATAAATCACCGAGAAACATGAGAATATCGCAGCGATGACTAAGCACAAGAGCTTCGATAAGCTTCGTTGTAATTTCGAAATCCATTGTAGCGCAGTGGTTGTCATTCTGGAACGTCAACTCGGAGAAATAGATGCTTCGAAAATTTCTATTCCACTAACGCCACCTAGCGAACTCCGCTGCCAGATTCGCGTGATCCGTAGGAGCAAAGGTGAAGCGGTGAGGGAGAGGACTAGCCACCCTCCCACCCACTCGTCCTCATAAGAAACAGCTAAGAAAAGCAGTCATTAAGTCTTTATACAAATGACTGTATTATGCCTGAGGAACGGTGACAACTGTTGAAAATAATTTCTACCGACAGCAACGGCCTTTATTGCCATTGGATGTCTGATGGCTTTTGATCCTATCCCATGTGTATCACTGAACTCCGCCCCTGCCCCTACTCTCATATCGCCAATCCCAAGCCTGGATAATGGAGGAGGGCGACGCTATATATCACTGTTATGACATAGAGTCGCTAAACGGCAACTAACCGAATAAGTATACAAGTAGAATTATGATTTCTATAGCGCAGTGATAAAATACACAGGACATCAGGTCTCAAGCTGTCCCTGCTGCGTTCGGGTTACCACGACCAATGCTCTCGCACGTCAGCATCCGCTGGGTTCCCTTTGCTCTCTGTGCCTGTGGGTCCGTCTATTTGGAACAATCTGCCACTGGACATACGATCACTAGTATCTTCAACAGTTCAGGAAACGTTTTTTGCTCGTCTCAAGGCACATTGGTTCGGTAAATCCTAGGTAACGTTGCCGGAAAATACTATTTCATTTGCATCAACCATTATTATCACAATAATATGTGCATTATAAACAGTGCAACGTGCATATGGCCTACTCTAATTCGTTAAACGTTGAATGTTAGGGACATCATAAAGTTCAGTTTTGACACCTTTTAATGATGTCTTTCGGACGCTAGCCTATACATTATGTCGTTTTCATTGCATTCTGTACAACTCCGCCACTGTTCGTACTCTGTCAGTGCCAGTCCCAACCATGGACAAAGGAAGAGGGCGACGCTGATGATCTTTGTTATCACACAGTGTTGTTAAACTGAAACTAATACTACTAATTGTCCTTACCAAGACGTCAACGGCCATTGTAGTCATTAGATGTCGTTAAGCTTTATCTAGCGCATTGGATAACACACTGGCATAGAGAGCGAGAGGTACCGAGGTCGAGTGCCGTAGGCGGACATGCTTTGTAGGATGCTATTAGCGCCGTGTATTGCAGGCTGTCTGTTCTGTTAGTAGTTAAGATTTATGTCTTCTTGTTGATGATAATATAATTATTCGTTTATTTATCAAGCAGGAAGACACACCGCTTAACAACTTACATACACAAAGGCTACTATAAAGAAAAGAAGGGAATAATGTTAGTTTTTAAGATTTGGGTCAACGTAGTTTTTGTCATTTGTGTTCTTGTGAATTGTTGAAATTGCATAATTGTACACTGTAACCGGTTGCGGTTTGTCAACCGGATTGTTTCAATAAAGAATATTATTATTATTATTAATTGCGATCTGCTTAGACACCTTTCAATCGCTTATAAACGACTCTATATAAATTATATATTTTCGTTTAATTGCCAGTTTTGTTTCATTTTGGAATCATAACAAAAGCACGATGAGAACTGTTCAAACTAGGCAACGGCCTTTGTAACCATAAAATGTTCAACACCGGAAACGTCTAATGCGTCTTATAAATAGCATCATGCAGATGCGATTTAAAGTTGCCCAAGTAGATCATCGACAGCAGAGGAAGAGATTCGCGAAAGGTTTCACACTGAGTTACAGGGAAAGATCGACAGCGTGCCGAAAGGTGATGTCCTGGTGATTATGGGAGATTTCAACGCAAAGGTGGGGAGGTCAGACAAGATAGAAGCATCGTATGGTAGATATGGTCTGGGGGGAACGAAATGAAGCGGGAGAAAGACTTATTGACTTCTGCGAAACAAATGATTTGAGGATCATGAATACATGTTTTGAGAAGACAAAGAGAAGATTGTAATCGTAATCGTAATCGTAAACTCGAAACTTCTACAGCGCCCACAAAAGCGAAGTCGCGGGAACCAGCTTATTCACAGGCGCTCAATAAAATCAAAATCGATAGGCAGGGGTCAAAATCCAGAGAGTCAGGCAGGCAGACAGGCAGGCGGCTAAGGTGGATGGTGTTTGGTGTTCAGACGGCGAGGTAGGCAGGGAGAAGTGTTGGATTCAGGATAGGATTTGTCAAAAAGCAGTGTTTTCAGTTTCGAATGAAAGACCTGTGGAGAGATAGCGAGAGGTTGGGTTTTGGTGACTTCGTAGGATGGATCAGATATTTGTCGTAGTGCTGGCGGAAGTTTGTTCCAAAGAGGTGGAACAGCTATGGCTATGGAGCGATTGGAAAATTTTAATGATGAGGTGACGGAAGGGCGGAGCAGTGTTAGGGAGGAGGAGGAGCGGGTTGAACGAAGTGGCTGGATCGTGAACAACTGACGGAGATAGGAGGGCTGGGAGGTTTGAAGTGTGTTGTACGTGAGTGAGATGATTTTGTATTCTATTCGTTCAGGAATTTTGAGCCAGTGGAGTGATTCGAGGACAGGAGTGATGTGATGGTATTTGGGGGTTTTGGTGACACGTGGACTTCACCAGATGGAAAACAACAGAAACCAGATAGACTATGTATTGATAAAACAGAGATGGAAGAGCACGGTGAGAGATGTACAAACGAGACCTGGAGCGGACTGTGGATCGGCCCATGAACTGTTGGTGGCAACTCTTAAGATGAAACTCAAGAGACTCAAAAGAGGGAACGCCTAATCAGATACGAATGTAAAGGGATCATACCAGAGTACAGAGAAGAGATAAAAAAAACAGATTTGAGGCATTACATCTGGATGAAGCGATAAATGCTGACGACATGTGGGAAGAGATGAAGAAGGTGGTGCACGAGGAGGCAATCACTCACGTACCCAGAAGGGAGAGAAAGAATATATCGCCATGGCTAACTGTGGAGGCAATCAAAATAGCGGAAGAAAGGAGAGGGGCGAGAGCAGCGGGGAACAGAAATCAGGTGAGGGTGTTGAATGGTAAATTCCAGAAACAGGAAAGGAAAGACAAAGACAAATACCTAAATGACCGATGCAAGGAAATGGAAATAGAGAGAAAAAAGGGAAGAACCAGAGAGATGTTCGCGATGATGAGGAAAATAACTGGCAAGTTTACACCACGAAATGGCTCACTAAAAAATGGAAACGGAGGAATAATAGGTGACGGGGAGGAGATAAAGAACAGATGGAGAGAATATACGGAAGCTCTCTATAACACAGACGATGAAGAGATCAGAGGAGAAAAGACGACCACAGAGGACTACGAAAAAGAACCGGGGATTATGGAGGCGGAGGTAGAATGGGCAATCACGCAAATAAGGGATAACAAGACACCAGGCGCAAATCCCTATTGAATTGATTAAAGCGGCTGGTGATGGAATAACAAAGGAGATAACAACTTTGTGCAACTTAATATGGGAAACAGAAGAATGGCCGAAAGACTGGGGTTATACCCATCATACCCATCTTCAAAAAAGGATACGCGAGAGACTGCGAGAACTACAGAACTATAGCGCTGATATCACATACAAGCAAGATACTCCTCAAGATCATACACAAAAGAATGGAGAGCAGGATAGAGCGAGAACTGCCGAAAACCCAAGCCGGCTTCAGGAAAGGGAGAGGCACAAGAGATCATATTGCAAACCTGAGATGGATAATGGAAAGACAGAGGGAATTTGGACAAGAGGTCCACCTATGTTTTATAGACTACAGCAAGGCATTTGATTGTGTAAACCACGATCTCATGTGGAAGACTTTGAGAGAAATGGGAATACCTGTGCACCTGATAACTCTCCTCAGGAACTTATATTCCAACCAGATAGCAGTGGTGAGGACGGAACACGGAGAAACAGCAAGTTTCCAAATAAAGAAGGGAGTAAGACAGGGATGTATACTATCACCGTACCTGTTCATTCTATACGCAGAAAGGATCATGAGAGAGGCAGGATTTGATGATGAGGCGGAAGGAGTGAGGATAGCTGGAAAGGTTGTCAACAACTTAAGGTATGCGGATGACACAACACTGTTGGCGGGGGAAAAGGAAGTACTGAAAAACAACATCAGGAAACTAAGGCTTGAAAGTGAGAAAGCAGGATTGTACTTCAACATAAAAAAGACTAAAATTATGACCACAGAGAGCTGGAGAAGCTTCGAAGTAGATGGAGAAGAGATTGAGGTGGTATCGAGCTTCTGTTTCCTGGGAGCTACAATAGATAGGGAGGGGGGATGCGAGAGAGAGATACGCCGAAGAATTACTCTGGGAAAAGGAGCAATGCAGGGATTGGAAAAGATATGGAAGGATAAAGCGGTGAGTCTGGAAACGAAAACAAGAATTGTTAAAGCAATGATAATACCAGTGGTGCTGTACGGGTGCGAGACATGGACAAAAACCAAAGCACTAGAGAAGAAAATCGAAGCATGCGAAATGTGGATTTGGAGGAAAATGCTGAGGGTCCCCTGGACCGAGAAGAAAACAAATGAACATATACTGGAAGAGATAGGACACTTAAGAGGAGAGATGACATTGAGACAAAGAGCGGCGAGACAAAAAGTGATGTATTTTGGCCATGTGATGCGGGCGGACGGCATGGAAAAGGAGATGATGCTGGCGTGTGGGGAGGGAAGACGAGGAAGAGGACGACCAAGAAAGAGATGGATGGAGGAGATACACGAGACGATGATGATGAACATTCCGGAGCTGAGAGAGGCGACGAGAGATCGGAACACATGGAGAAGGCTGACTATGACGGTCGCTAGGATTCAGCGAATCGAGAGCACAAGGTGACAAGGTGAAGTAGATCGTAAGATTTAACAATATCAACCAGCATGTATACTATAGCTACGTCCCTTGCCATTAAATTTTGCTGCATTGAAGACGCTTAAATTAAAGAATTTATTCTGACGATTGAACGGAATGTTGATCACTCGGACCATTTGTTTGGTTAGTTGAGCACTGTTTAACGACGCTGTTATAACAAAGATTATTAGCGTCGCCCTCCTCCTTTATCCAGATTTGGATTGCCACTACCGGAGTACGGTAAGTGGTGGAGTTATATATGGTCCATGTGGAGTTTAGTATTTACATGGCATTGAGTTTAAGGTCTTGATGCGCAATAATTGTCTAGTAGGCTCTACTCCATCTTATCTCAAGGAGATTTGTGTCTCAGTATCTGCCATACCAGGGCGCGTTTTTCTCCGCTCTGCCACGCATGGTTTTACGACTTGGTTTTTGCACCGACCCGGACTTCCACGGTCCAGTAAAAAGTTTTGCTGTGGTCAGCCCATCGTCCTGGAATAAATTGTCTAAAACCCAGAGACATGAACTTCTCAACATAATTTTCCCTCTTTCGAGCAAGGGCTTGAAGGTCTTTTTGTTCGATCGTGGTTTCATCGTGTTTAGTCGGAACGCCTCTGGTGAGCCTCTATTGAAGTGGCGCTAGATTAATCTCTAATGACAATCACAATTGCAATAGTAGAATAGTAAGTCGTTGAAATAATTGTGTAATCGTCTCGCTTCAGTTTATGTGTCTGGTATTAAGCATGATGATCTAAATGTAAGAAATTTTTGTCCATTCGCGAACATAATTATTTATCGATTTTCCTCCATAAATATAATTAACCGATTCCATTTTTATGTAAACAAGACGTGATATTTTCCTATCCTACTGTTAATCGCTTAAAACTAGATGTTTGCCCGTCCTAAGACGGTTAAAAACAATTTGAAAATGTCAAGAGATGCGTCTTCTCGTGCTATGATTGATATAAGTCTGCCTCCCTCTCCCTCCCTCCTCCCTCCTCCGTCCGTCCGTCCGTCGCCCTCCTCACTCCTCCCTTTCCTTCCACTTTCCCTCCCTCCCTCTCCCTCCCTCCCCGTACTTCTCTCTGCCGTCCGTCCCAGCCGTCCGTACCTCATTCCCTCCCTTCATCGTCCGTCCCTCCCTCCACCACGTCCTCGCGACGATCGTGGGTGTCTTCCCCGCCCCCTCCCTCCTCCCTCGCTCTGATATCCTTGGTATTGACCTAATTGGTGGCCTGGTTTTGGAGCGCCATCGGTTGATGCCTTGTGCAGCAGACATTGGCGGTATATCAGTTAAAATTTGTAATTACTATAACGTAACAGACCTGACAGTCATTGGCCTAATTATGTCGATAAACACTGGATACTTATACTAACGTCATATTTGCTTGGACACCTTTACATGGCTTTGAACTGATCTTTTTATTTGACATTTTTGTTCAGACGCCAATTATTTTTTGTAAAGCACTGTTTATGCCTTTAACTCTATCAATTTTGTTTCAACTGTATAATTGTACATAATATATATATAACGGCCTTTGATGTCATATGATGACGTTAAACCATGGATTAAAAAAAAAATTGCAAATGATTTTTTGACATAGAAACGCAAAATGTAATTACAACAAATAACTCCGTTACTCCCCGTACTCTGGTAGTGCTAGTTCCGAGCCTAAACAAAGAGGATCGGTGTAAATCATCTTTGCAAAGACTGAGCGTCATTTAAAGTTAACTAACCAACCTATCAATCGCATCAACTTCCTATAAACAGTTACCAAATATGTAGTGTAACGTCGACGACAATGGCTCTGACAGCCACAAGAACAACAAACACTGGATACTACTAATTATTACAACATCTGTTTAGACACCCTTAAATAGTCTCCAACCGACGCTATATAGCCGACATTTTCGATAACACGTCAGTCCCAGCATTAGAATCAGCATTAAACTCATCGTTAACGGTCACGGCAGCCACAAGATGTCGTTAAGCAATTTAAACTAACAAAACATGTTTAGTTTAATGGCTTCACTTAACAGTCAGGCTGATAAAGAAATACACGTTAGCAAAATCGACGTCAGTCATAGGATATCGTACATTAATTGATAACACTAGAAGGATTAACTAACCGCGTGCAATAATTATAGTCTTTATAGCCCAAGATGTCGAGTATTTATAATTCCCTGAAGGGAAGGAATATTTTTTAAAGGTTCTGCCCACTTCCACCCCGAACGAAGTCGGCCATAAATATTATTTCAGTGACCATACACTATTAGTTCGCAGACCTGGATTAATGATTAATATATAGCACCTCTAGCCGCAAAAGACTTATTGGACGCATTTAATTGCGATTTCATCGCTTCATATTTACTACTATGTTTTTGCAAAATACTTGAAAAAGCCAAAATAACGGCTATCTAGTAATGTGATTTAGTGTCTGACAGTGTCAGTTGTCAGCGACAAGCACCGAAGTGGCACTTCGCCTAATACCTAGAGCCATTGAGATACGTTCTACTCTAACTTAAAGACTGTTCTCTTTAGCAGGGGTTGTGTCGGGAGCGCTCCTGAGTGATAATCTCGAACAGACGAAATATAAATCCCTGAAATGAAATTAAATTAAAGTTATTGCCTATACACTTGATCACAACGTCTGTGACTGACTATGTATTTATTCATAAGACAACTTGTGAAGACGTGTGCCACTGGAGCCACCTCGACCTTCACTCACTTCGATCTACCGACCGACACACGACGAATGCCATCTATGCGTATTCCTTGTGCCTCGACGAATAGCCGGACGTGCGTCATCTTCTACCAGTGAGGGACTGCTCGTCGGCAGCGTCATCGTGTTTGCGAATGCTGTCACCTGTGGCTGCTCTACTCTATCGACGCAACTTGGCTCAGAGACTCTGAACATCCATGTCATCTGTTAGACAGGAATCCGTTGGTTGGTTCCACGTGTGTGCGTGAGCCCGCCACTGGTGACATTTTCAGTTTACTCTGCATTGATTGTTTACTGATGTAATATTTTTTTCGTAGTGACACTTAACATCATAATAGGCTAGCACAGAGAGCGCCTCTGAGTAGGTCTCTTGAAGAGGCGCTATATAAATTCTAGGAAATGAGTGAATAAACGAATGAATGAATGAATGATATAGGAATAGTTAGAGTTATTTTTTTAAATATTTAACACGTTCTCAAACAACGCTATATATATAGGCATGGTCCACAATTAGCCAGTGTTTTATTAACACTCTTTTTAGACACCTTTAAAATGGAGTAATCGGACTCTATATAAAGGTGAGATGTTGCGGTCAACTGTTTGACCTAGATCACCCGGTGCTGCCATGAAATGTCATTAAACAGCTGACATGGGAACTAAGCTTCGTTGCATTTGCCAAATATATAATTATTAACGCAATAGTTAACGTCCTGGACTGTTAAATCGGAGGTCAGGTTTCAAATCTCCATCAGGACAAAAAAATGCATCGAAATTTCTGCTCTGCTTACGCCACCTAGCGAACTTGACTGTAAGGTTATGATAATGATAACGTACAATGTTTTAATAAAGATGAAGCTGTGAGGGAAGGACTACCACCGACCCTCCCACCCGTCCTCGTAAGACACGACTTAGGAAAAAAGAAGTCATTAACTACCATTAAGGTACTTGTCGGTTAATTCACCGCATTTCATTTTTCCCATGCTAATGACTTTCCCACGTTAAATTAATTCACCGCATTAAACTGGTGTCGACAACACAGCACGATGGTCTAGAAAAACATGTTTTAATTATTCCTAGTGCTGACGTCATATCCGTACAAGTCCATCCATTTTCCAAATAATACCGTAATAAGAAAACGTGGACGACACTAACCCTTACCCTGACCCTAACCGACCCTGACGACGCGTAACAACGAAGCATCAGCTTAACCTAACCGACATAGATTATAGAACTTTACGTCGTGAGGGTCGGTTAGGGTCAGGGTTAGGGTTAGTGTCGTCATTAGAAGATTGATAAAGGGTACGACATAATGCGTCCTGTGAAACAGTGAAAAAATGTACAGATATGTACAGGCTTGTACAGATATGACGTCACAACTAGGACTGTGCTTAAAGGAAAGAAACGCGTGTCTTCCGGTCGCGTAGAAATTTATTCGGGTGCATGAACCAGCAAGGTAGACGCAAGAATTAACTGCGGTGAATTAACCGACAAGGTACACGAGAAAATGAAATACGGTGAATTAACCGACAAGTACCATTAACTCTTCATACCAAAAGCTCTGTCTGTCTCTGTCTCTGTCTCTGTCTCTGTCTCTGTCTCTGTCTCTGTCTCTCTCTTCTCTCTCTCTCTCTCTCTCTCTCTCTCTCTCTCTCTCTCTCTCTCTCTCTCTCTGTCTCTGTCTCTCTCTCTCTCTCTCTCTCTCTCTCTCTCTCTCCCCAGGTCTAGTAATGTAAAACAATAATAACTGGATGTATTTAGTTTGAATCGACAGATGTCAGCCCAGATCCTTCTGCTAACTGGTTGATTGGCTAGTTGCTGTTTAACGACACGGAGTCATAAGAAAGATACTCAGCGTCGCCCTCCTCATGTCATCAGGCTTTGGACTGGCACCACCAGAGTACGGGTAGTGGCGCAGTTTCCTTCCGCTAGCAATGGTACGATTTGTATTTTTAATCGATAATCGTGACACCTAAAAAATACTGTTGACCGACGCTATATATAAACATTGACTGCGCCTTTTATTTAGTGAAGGGTGTAATGCACTGTTAAAAGTGTATTGTCTATTCCAGATATTTGTCTCGAAGTATATAATATACTCATGAACATTACTAATGGGAAAATCATGTAGAGATTATATCTATCATCAAAGTAGCAGGCCTTATGCGAGACAATTGGTATTTTCAAAATGGTCTCGTTGCATCTTTCAATAACATTACAACTTTCAAATTTAGTATGCGAATAGTTTGCTATCTTCAGACCAACTATATGAATCATGTATTGGCTAGTTGCTGTTTAACGACATTGTGTCATTACAAAGATGATTAGCGTCGCCCTCCTCCTTCCTCCATCGACAAAAAGTTTGTGTTTTAGTTAACCTGCATGGAGTCAGTTAATAATAATAATAATAATAATAATAATAATAATAATAATAATAATAATAATAATAATAATAATAATAATAATAATAATAATAATAATAATAATAATAATAATAATAATAATAATAATAATAATAATCTTTTGTTTATTGAAGCGCCTGACAAACGCACTGCGCTGTACATTTACATGTTATGTAATTGAAACAATCTTAACTACTAACAGAGCAATACACGGCTCTAATAGCAGCCTACAAAGCATGTCCGCCCTACGAGACTCGAACTCGGTACCTTTCGCTCTCTATGCCAGTGTGTTATCCAATGCGCTATGGGGCACCCTCTGGCACTTACGTGAATATTTGCATCTAGCTTCCAGTGTTGAATGGCATCTTATTGCTGCCATGATGGCCTTACGTTGACCTTGCATTGCACGTGAGTTCCCGTAATTTGCATTTGCAAGCGTTTGTTGTTTTAGAAATATTTATTAGTAGATTTTCTCTCACTTCCGTATAGTGTGTTACGGCACATAGCAGTTACACTTGCCTATTTTTAAACTTGTTATAAGTGTTTTGTTTGAAGTTTCCCATCGACCGATGTTGGTATACATTATTATATTCCAGTTACGCGTCTGGACTATATTATAGTATTAGTAGATTGCAAGAAAAAGGTATCGTAGTCTCCAACGCTTCTGACAGCCACAAGATGGCGTTAAACACTAGGGTTCGTTAATAACCTTAAAAGCGTATCGCACCGTTTCTATATAATTTCGACTGGCCCCATATTATGCCATGCGAACGGTGAGAACTGTTCTAAATAATTACACTCAAACATAAACAGAACTGCTCTCCTGCTTCACCTATAGGGAAAATATTACACTGATTATTTTGAACATATCTCTGGATCTGTACATCAGAAAAGGCCTTCATACACTTTAGAATCCGCTACATGGCATGCGTCAAAAATACGATAAAATTATGCTATAAAGTCACAGATAGCACGGGACATGCTTCACGACAAACTGCGCAGAAACAAAGGCTCTTTTATTGAGTTCATTAGGCCACTTCTAAAAGTCGGAATAATAATAATAATAATAATAATAATTATAATATCAATAATAGTAATAATAAAAATCTTCGTTTAATTTCAAACTGACATAAATGCAGGATAATTACAAATCAGTATGAACATGTGTCACGTTGGGCTGCAGAATGCAATCTGAAGCTCAACCACAACAAATACGATGAGATCGTAATCGTAATCTCCAAACTACTAAAGCGCCACTCGAATGCTAAGCGCAGGGCACCAGCTTATTCACGAGCGCGAAGATGTTGATTTGCCGACCTTGGGGGAGGTGACCAACCTGATGGCCTTGTCTTATCTTACCAAATCAACGACGAGAGAAGAGAATGAAAGTGAAACTGAACTGAAAGACATCATAAACTTTAAAGACGCTCTAATCGTCTTTGTTATAATAGCGTCATCAAACAGCAATTAATCTTGAAAATTGCCCTTCTGATCAATATTCCGTTCCATCACCGGCGTAAAACATGTAAGAGTCTCTAATACAGTAACACTTTTACGGAAAAGTCTTCTCGAGTGAAAAAAATAATCTAATTTCAAAAAACCAATCTGGCGTGACTTTTGATGGAAAGATACGTCATTACACGCTGGTTGCTATTGATAAATGTTACGATCTGCTTAGACACCTTAAAATCGTTTATGAACGAAGCTATATATACCAAATTTTCGATCAATTTAATACAGAATTGGTGTAATGAAAATGGTTTTAAAATATCAATTAATAAAACGACTGGAGTCCTCTTTTCCACAAGAAATAATTTAGCAAGGATTACCATAAAGATTGATCAAAAACAAATTAAAATGGAAAATAAAGTAAAATTCTTAGGAGTCATTTTCGATAGCAAATTGACTTGGAAGCCACACATTGATTATGTAATTGAAAAATGTAAAAAAAGGTTAAATCTTATCAGAGCCATTAGTGGCTATGGATGGGGAGCTTGTAAGAAAACTCTTCTAACCATTTATAGAGCACTAATCAGGTCTATTTTAGATTATGGTGATGTTGCATATTCTGCAGCTTGTAAATCATACCTGGATAAACTTTCCTGTATCCAAACAGAAGCACTTAGATTATGTTGTGGAGCACCCAAAGGTACTGCAGCAGCAGCACTTCAAAATGAATGTGGGGAATTACCACTTCATTTAAGACGACTCCAAAATTCAATAAAATTTGGAGCTAAAATTTTGGGCAGTAAATTTCACCCCATTAGAAGATCTATGGAAAACCACTGGACAAATGTTTTCAGGACATCTGATAGTAAAGAACATTCAATCTATACTCGTACCACTGAATTCTTTTCTTCAATTGATACATCATTTATTGGCCCATCCTTCCCTTCTACTCCTCCTTGGTGTAACAAAGAAATAGAAGTTGATTTAACTCTGAAGAAATGTATTAATAAGAAAACTGATAATCCTGAATTTCTAAAACAGTATGCCTTAGAATTAATTTCTAAATATGACTCTTATATACATATCTATACTGATGGATCAAAAGTAGATGATCTTGTTGCTGCTGCTTTCACAGTACCGAGTTTAAATGTAGATAAGAAATTTAGATTGTGTAATAAATCAACTATATATGCAGCCGAGTTGACTGCAATTATTGAAACTGTTCTATGGATATTAAATAGTGAATGTTATAATAACTGTAAGTTTGCGATTTTCTCTGATTCATTGAGTGTTCTTAAATCAATAAAGAGGTCTTACTGTCAATCTAGACCTACTTTATTAAACGATTTACTATATCACATTAGCAAATTAAATTCTAACCAAATAAGATTCATTTGGATCCCAAGTCACATTGATGTGGCAGGCAATGATAGAGCAGATACTTTGGCTAAAGAGGCTCTTACAATTGATCACATAAATTCTATTAATTATCTTGAACTTCAGGAAATTTATACTTTAATAAAACTTTATATAATAAATAAATGGCAAATAGAATATAGTGGTGATAGTAGAGGTCATTTTTATAAATCTATGTGTCCAATTGTTAGTACAGATATTAAATATTTAGAACCTTTTAGACATAAGGAAGTTCAAATTTCTAGACTACGTCTAGGAGTAGCCAATACTAATCAAAGGCTGTTCATTATAAAAAGGCATGATGATGGTCTATGTGATACTTGTAAGGTCAAGGAGACAATCCATCACCTCTTACTTGATTGTAAAAAAGAAGATATTTCAGAGGTATTAAGAAATAAATGTCAATTATATAAACATGAAGTTTCCGTTAAAACCCTTTTGACGGTAAATTTATTTCAGAATGAAGTGTATAGGTTAGTTAAAATAATTAATAAAGGTAAAATTTTGTAAATGGATGTTTTAGTGTTTTTTTTTAATGCAACTAGTTTTATATCTTACTCAAATCTGTAAATATTTAATTACTCTTTTACTAATACATTGTTATTATGCAATTACATGTATGTACTGTGTTGCAATGCTGGTTACCATATTATTATTATTATTCAACTTTGGTTTTTCAATAATACATATTACATGTGGTGTGGTTTGGTTATTATATCACAGTAGATATTATGTTGCATAATACTGCAGTACTGTGTTGCAATGCAGATTATTGAAATATTCATAAACTACTTCTTATCAACTGTTGATTATTGAATATGTTATGTCAAAATAACAAGAACTGATGTGAAAATTTTTTAAATATTACCTATTGGTAAATGAATTTCTGTTATTACCATATTATTGTTATTCAACTTTGGTTCCTCAATATAAGATATGATTTGGTTTGGTTACTGTATTACAATAGCTACTATGTTGCATAATATTCAGTAATGTGTTATAATAAGAGATCTGTGATTATAATTTTAATGTATTGAAACTATACTTTAAACAATTATAATACATGTATGCTATGTTATTGAATGAACTTTTATTACATGTATAGTATGTTAGATACATGAACAGTTTAAAAGAGTACTTAGTAAATTTTGTATATGGATCAATTGCTGCATAGTTACATAATATTGTTTAATTTGCATGAAATCTTTTGTCAGAATATAGAAATCATAGACAGAATAAGATGAACTACCTTATGTTAAAAAAATATTGAATATAGTGAAATTGTAAAGCTCTGTTTGACACATTTGATGGTGTCATACGGATGCTGTAAGTTTCTTGTAATCATTGAATTGTATCTTTCCTGTATTGTCGTCAACGGCCTTTGATGTCATAAGACGACGTTAAACGTTGGATTAAAAATAATTGCCAACTGAATTGTCGTCAACGGCCTTTGATGTCATATGACGACGTTAAACCTTGTTCTAAATAAATAAATTGCCAACTGTTCACCTGTCCTTTCTTATGCCATTCAAACGATGAGAACTGTCCAAAATAATTTCTGTCGTGGTCAAAGAAGACTTTTATCTGCTCCCTGATTTGACAGACCAGGACGCTGACCACTGCGCTAATATGGATTTGGCAATTACGACGAAGCTGAGCGAAGTTCCTGTACTGAGTCATCACTGCGATATTCTCATGTTTCTCGGTGTCTTTTTAGTTGTTTTGTTTACGATTATCAGTTGGTTAGTTGCTTTTTAACGACGTTGTCATAGCAAAACGATTAACGTCGCCCTCCTCTTTTATCCATACTTGGGACGGGCACTACCACATGTGGGGTAGTGGCGGAGTTACAACCAATTGGCTTTTATTGATAATTGTCATTTTAATGACATCTCATGGCAACATCAACGACTGAGATTAGAATGATTAGATAGAGATTTGACAGCTGGTCATCGTCTCTCGTCTTTATATAACGTTGGTTAACAATGTTTCGAAGGTGTCTAAGGTGAGCGTTCAAACCAGTTCGATAACGATGGTCCATTATTAGGTATGCAAGAATCATTAGTGCTTAATTGAAATATTTCTAACAGAAATTCAAGTTAAATGTTTGGACGTTATTCAGTTGGCCAACATTAGTGGCCAACATTAATTAACAAGAATAATAATTTGACATGCCTATTTTATCTAAGAGACATGCACATAATATAGAGTTGCAGCGGAACATGAAAAGAACGTGGTATACGTATGAATATGTCGCGTATTCATCAGTGTATAATATTTACATCGATAATTAAATAAATAACTTTCAGACGGTGTCACATCCCCTAACAAGCTTTCCCGATCCATCTAACTTAATTTCTCCCACGTCCCAAAAGAAATGCGTCTGCACAACTTAAACACGATACTCATTTGGATTTACCCAATCGTGACAACATATATCATTACACAACATAACCTTTGACTGGAAGCTCAGTTGGTTTTTTAAAACCGTCTTGATACGGTTTCAATAACATAATAGCGTTTCAATTTAGTATACGTGCTGCGAAAAGAACCTGCGATTGGATGGATCCAGAGTTTAACGACAGCTTATGACAACAAAGGCCGTTTCCGCCGACAAAGATTAGTTTTTGGCATAATACAATTTTTTGTAGATTCAGTTTAGCGCCACTGTGTGATAACAAAGATCATTAGCGTCGCCCTCCTCCTTAATCCAGTCTTTGGACTGGCACTGTCAGAGTACAAACTTCTTCTATTAATAAAAGCCAACTGGCTATTGTATGCAAAGCAACTCCTGAGTAGTAACCTTGAAGGGGCGCCATATAAATCTTCGTAATGAATGAATGAATGAATATGCCCCGAGAAACCTGTGAATATAGCAGCAATGCCAGAGTACAGGAGTTTCGTAAAATTTCGTCGTAATTGCTAAATTCTAATCTGGTATATGGGACTGTTTCTTTATGAGGCAGCCATCTTGGATTTGAGGGTCATCTTGGATTATAAAGCAGCTGGACTGTTTGAGAACCTCTCTGGTGTGTGTGTTTGACTGTTTAACGACCACTGTTTGGTAACAAAACCATTAGCGTCGCCCTCCTCCTTTATCCAGGCTTCGGACTGGCACTGTCAATAAGCGAACAGTGGCGGAGTTTAAAAAAATGAGTTTCTTAACATTCAGTTTGAGTGCCAAGGCAGCGAACAATACAGGAAATGATATTTTTCAAGGAAAAGATGGTTAAGTTGGATTTGGGTCCCAGAGAGCAGAGTCCGGTGGCTCCATTTTTTCTCTTCCGCTTCACTATTATAGTGTAGTGCAGTCATATTTGCTTATTTTCAACATGTCACAATTTTTTTCAGTTTTGCCATTATTCAAAATAATATCTGATTATTTTCGAATTACGTTTCTGATGTATATAAGTGTCAGATTGCAAGAAAAAGGTATCGAAGTCTTCAACGCTCTTGACAGCCACAAGATGGCGTAAAACACTGGGATCGTTAGAAACCTCCAAAACGATCTCAACCAGCGCTATGTAATCTCGACTGGATTCACTACTACGACATGTGAGCAGTAAGAAATGATTAACAGAATAAGTTCAATATTTGACCTATAAGTGACAGCAGACGATCGGTTCTGTCTTATTATTGCATACGAACGGAGAGACCGAGAGAACTATTGAAAATAATTACACACCTCTTCCAAGAGTGATATTTGACCTATAAATAAAAGCAGCGTACTTCTTAGTCGTTAGTCGTATTAAAGTTCCGCATGAATTCTTAGAATCACTGACGAAGGGTGGGACGTATAATCGACATTTTGTGCCAATTTCGCTATAGAACCGCGTTCTGCATTTACTTATAGGGCGACGAAGAGTAGTGCTATAGTACCGTAGTGGAATCTGAGTTTCACCTATACTATAGGATCATTGAAGAAGGTTGGGACGGATGATCGGCATTCACAAGAACACGTGCTCCAGAATTCGAGACTATTCATCGATTGCAGCGGAATCAATGACGCAAGAACTGAGAGAAAGCTAATGACGAAAGTTATATGAAAATGAACTGAATACATCGAAAACTTTAAGACGACAATGGCCTTTTGTAGCTATAAGATGTCGTTTAATACATTGGAAACATACATAGATAAGCTGAACTCTGCCATTGCCCTCACTCTGTTAGTGCCAGTCCAAATGGTGAAGGAAGAAGGAGGGCAACGCTTATCTTCTTTGTTATGACGTTGTCGTTAAACAGCAACTGACCAGCCATGGATAATAAAGCTGGCAGAAATATTTGCTATATATTAAAGTAATTTGAGTTCGAAGACAATGGCATATATACTTAAGATGTCGTTTAACACTGGATTTCAGTTAATATATACGAAATAAAAATTACGGGAGAAACAATTAAACAGAGATGTTGAACTTGGTATTAGTAACTAAGTAACCAATTCGCACATAAATAATCCTATTAAATTTTACATACGGTTTTGTGTACAACCTTTTATCGAATTCAAGAAAATTTTGCATCATTTGTTACATACAAGTAATGTCGTATGTACAAGTGAGTACTAAGTTGTAGCAGATTTGATAAAAAAAGAGGATTATAATTTTACCTCAAATTCCTTATCTATCAGAGTTTACTTTCTAATGTACATTGTATCTAGGCAGAGGCTTAACGAAAATATCAAAAATATAGCGTCGATTAGCAGCGATTTAAAGGTGTTTAAGGCTCAATCGCTTGTGCTCTTTCGTTTTCAGCTTAAGAATTACTTTTACCGAAATAATTTTCTATCCATACTATTCTCGGCTGTACAGTGACTATGGTGAGGGGTTTATAGGTAACCTTTTATCTTACGACATAAATTCCTTGGTCTTTTTTCCTCCCTCTTCCGTAAGCTCTTGTTCTTTTGTGGATTTTCGTCGTTCGGTCTGGATCGCCTCGGATCGGATGAGTCTCTCTCTCTCTCTCTCTCTCTCTCTCTCTCTCTCTCTCTCTCTCTCTCTCTCTCTCTCTCTCTCTCTCTCTCTCTCTCTCTCTCTCTCTCTCTCTCTCTCTCTCTCTCTCTCTCTCTCTCTCTCTCTCTCTTACTCTCACTCTCTTGAAGATGCTCCATATGAATGTGCATTACAATTACAATTTACACAATTACAATCATACGTTGTACAAGCCAAATTCCATGCAGAGCAGGGTCTAGAAAAGAATGGTGTCCGAGAAGACGCATAAAGGAAACAGCGAAAAAAAATAACAGGAAACATTATTACAGAGCTATGAATTGTATTTTTTTATGTTTTATTATGCTGAAGGAGCGGTGAGAACTCTACAAAACTAATTACACACGTCTTTTTATGTGTGATATTTGCCCAACAAGTGAAAGTAGAAGACCGGTTCTGTGTGATGCCTTACGAACGGCAAGAACTGTCGAAATAATTACATACCTCTTTTAAGTTTGATATTCGTCCTATAACTGGGAGCATACGAGAAGTTCTATATTGTATCTTACATAGGGTGATAGGAGTTATGCATTCTGCCACAGTAACAGTGAGAACTGTTCAAAATAATAACTGTTCAAAATAATTTCGTCTTTTAATATATTGTGATATTCGCCATTTAAGTGAAAGTAGAATTGCCGTTCTGTATTAAATCTTCAAATAGAAATAATAGTCCTGTATTATGCCAGTGGACCAGTGAAACTGTTCAAAAATAATTTCTGGCGACGTCAATGTTCTTTGTTGCCATAAGATGTCGTTAAACTGTGCATATTTACATCCAGAAAGGCCTTTTAGCCCTCTAGAATTCGATACATGCGTCAAAACTAGGATAAAAAAATGATACTGTAAAGTCACAGATTGCCCAGAAAGTCCTTCACAAGCAACTGCGCAGAAACAGAGGCTCTTTTATTTACGAGTGTTGCTGTTCGGTACTTTGAAAAAGTCGGAAAACATGGAGAAAGAATGCTTGACAATTTCAAACATTGGAACGTTCCATCTTTTTCAGACCAACAATATCAATCATCGTCTAAAAATGATGTCTTTAGCCTAGCTGCATGGAGTCAGGTAAGCGCTGTTCAATACGCATATTATCATAATTATAGCTCCCCATTCAGGTCCCCAGGTTTCAATCGGTCACTGCCTACAGTGCCTTGGTGTTGGCACTTAACGTAGATAATAGACGTAGATAACAGTTTCCAATGTTAAACGACATCTTTTTGATGTAACGACAACCCTTATATCAGAACCACTTGCATTTGCATTTCGTTTCTGGTCCATAAAATAGTATTTGTAGATTGCAAGAAAAAGGTATCGTAGACTTCAACGCATCAGAGAGCCACAAGATGGCGTCAAACACTGGAATCGTTAGAAACTTATAAACGTTCCCAACCGTCGCTATATAATCTCGACTGGCTTCATTATTTTGCCATGGGCTACGAAAGGTGATATAGGTCAAAATAATGTGTAATATTTGCCTTGAAAATGAAGGCAGATGAGAGATTCTGTATAATGCCGCACGAACTGTGAGAAGAGTTAAAAAATTGCACACCTCTTTCAATATTAATATTCGCCTTATAAGTAAAATATAAAAGCGAATAACAATGAGCTTATTATTATTATAATTAAATTTGTATCGAATCATTTAACCACAGTGTGTGTATCACAGAAAGTAGGCCTAACCGATGCATTACTTTATGTCGTTTAACATTGAATTTTGTGACATTGTAAGGATTTATTTTGACACCTTTAAATGGTGTCGTTTGGACGTTAAATTTCTCGTTTTCATTGTATGGTATACATTGTGAATTGTCGTCAACGGCCTTTGATGTCATAAGGCGGCGTTAAACCTTTGAGTAATAATAATATGATGTTTCTCTTGTATGCAGAACAGACCAAATATTATTTCAATGACTATGATATTATATTTAATTAATCAGAGGACAGATTCCGAAGACAAAACTTATTCTGTTCTAAGCTATTCTAAGTCATCATTAACTTAATGTGTTAATCAGTGACCTGGAACACAATAGACGATTGGTTAGAGGTCTTTATTTACAAACCTTTAATGTCAATAGGAGTACAACATTCTAGCAATAAACGTCTTTAGCCTACCTGTAACGGTGCCAGTCCCAAGCCTGGGTAAAGGAGGAATGCAAAACTAATGATCTTCGTTATCACACAGCGTCTCGTTCTGGGCCGTATTAAAGGGGGGTGCTAGGGGTGTTGCAGCACCGGGTCCACAGTTTTGAGGGGCCCTCATTTTGGGAAGTGAAGAAATTTTTAGTGTGCTTGTTATTAACTTACTGTTAAACCTAGCGAAAATGCTGCAGCATAAATACGGAGTAATATTTAATTTAATTACTTATAGTTATTTACCTTACACTAATTATTGCGTACACAGATAGTAATGTAACGTTAATTGTGTATTGTGTCTTCAGGCAGTTAATACTCTCTAGTAAGCATGTTATAAATATATGCGTGGTAGACCGGTGGTATCGGAGGGGGGGCCTTTGGACAGTAATCACCCTCGTAACAGCACCCGGGCCCGCACTAGCCTTAATGCGGCCCTGGTCTCGTAAAATTGAAAATACTACTACTAACCTACCTGTGGTAGTGCCAGTAAAAACAAATCCTAGAGTTAGTTTAGATTAAATTTGAATATGAGTTAGATTGTAATTGTAAAGCTGCCCTTGGACACCTTTTCTTGTTCTCGTTCGGACGCCATTAGTTACTCCTTTTCACTGAATTGTATATTGTCGTCAACGGCCTTTGATGTCATAAGACGACGTTAAACGTTGGATTAAATAAAATAAATTGTATATTATTTCTATATTGAAGTGAACGGCCTTTCATATGTTTAGAGCTGTAATATGCCAAAACTAATCTTTGTCGGCGGCAACGGCCTATGTTGTCATAAGCTGCCGTTAAACTGTGGATCCAATCCGAACGGCCTTTCATGTAATACGACCAGGTTCAACTTTGGAAATAATCATAATAATAAGATAAGAATAATTTCTGTCGACGTCAGCGGCCTTTGATATCACAAGGTGTCGCTAAGCTCTGGATCCGTCCGTCCGTCTCGCCTTAGAATTGCGAAGGATCATAGGTTGGAGGGAGTGGAAAGTTGACTTTGAAGGCATTCCTGCGAACACGTGATCCAGAAATCGAGGCTATTCATCACTTGCAGCGGAAGATTTTCACTGTGAGCGGTATCGATTTTTTCTGTTTTAACTACTACTATAATCTTATTCAAATTATACTTTTTACTTACCATTAGCTCCGGCTAGGCATGATGATTGTAGCGAGGGTTCTTGAATTTCGTTTTGTCAGCAACACTACTGGATATCCAATGGCGCGGAAGTGCATTTGGACAGTCCAGAACGATGTCAACGATCCAGACAGCTATAGCCATAAGAAGTCGTTAAAGGCTTTGCTTATAATAATGTTAGGATATACTTCACACTTTAAAGACGAGATTGTGCTAAAAGTGATTGAGAAACCAATGTAGCTAGTCGTTAAAGTGTTGAACACCTTTAAATCGTTTTCGACTGAAGCCATATGGTTCACATTTTCGCAACGCAATTTTAACTCCGCCACTGTTCGCTCTCTGACAGTGCCAGTCCCAAGCCCAGAAAAAGAAGGAGGGCGACGCTAATGGTCTTTGTTACCACACAGCTAGTCGTTAAAAAGGAAACACAAACGCAATGTTGACAAAGCCCTAATTGTTACAATTACGCATCATAACATAAATTATATTATGAGTTACACACCTTTAAATGGTTCATTCGAATCACTATATATAGAAATAGTCCCTTTGTTCAATCGATGTTCAAACTTAGAATCACAAGAGATGAATACTTTTATTAAAGACTATATAATAAATAAATGGCAAATAGAGTATAACGTTGAAAAGCAAGGGAACTTCTATAAAACCATATGCCCATTTGTTTCTACTAATATAAAATTTTCTGATCCATATAGGCATAAAGAAGTACAAATTAGTAGATTGAGACTTGGTGTTGCCATTACTAATAAAAAACTATTTCAAATGAAAAAGCACCCTAATGGGTTATGTGATACATGTGAGGTTACGGAAAGTATAGAACATATTCTATTGGAGTGTAAAAAGGAAAATATTTCAAATATTCTAAAAGATAAATGTAATAGTTATAAATCAGAATTTAATTTAAAATCTCTGCTTGATGTGGGATGTTTGCAGAGTGCAGTATATAATCTTGTTAAAATCATTAATAAAGGAAAAATACTATAATTATTGTCATAAATATTAGTATCAGATCAAATCTATTACAAACATATAGTTGAACACATTCCTTATGATTAAAATACCAATAAACACAAAATATGTGTGATTAATGGTCATTTCATTATTTCATTGCATTTTCTAATGATATTACATTGTTTCATAGGAAAATGTTTAATGAAATGTTTAATTAAGTATTCTGTCATGTAAATAATTGTTAACATGCATTCTTGTAAATAGATGTATGTTAAAATAAAATGTGTATATAATACATGTATATATATTACACATCTGTGCTGAATTTCTGTTTGCAAATAGCATTACATGTTATTTTAGAAAACTTAAAGAAGTACTGTTAATAACTTTGTAAACATATTTGAAAAGAGCTAATATAGCCAAAAAAAGAGCTGATATAGCCAAAAAAGAGCTGATATAGCCAAAAAAGAGCTGAAATAGCCACCAAAAAAAAGAAACAAAAGGAGAAAAAGGAAAAAAAAAAAGGAAAAAAAAGATGTTAAAAAAGAATTACAATAAAAAGAGCCAATGGGCCAAACATAACGGAGATACAATACTTTAATATGTATCAAATCAAATAATATGTATCTATCAAATATTGTTAATATTGTTAATAAGATTGAGGAGAAAACAGTTATTAACATTATACGGAAATGATCTTAATCCGTCAGAAACTTTAAATACGTCTACATCTTATCAGAAACGGAATCAAAGCCAAGAAAAGAAAAAGAAAGCTGTTGATAGAAATTATAGGAAAATGAACTTAAATCGTCAGAAACTTTAAATACGTCAGCATCTTATCAGAAACGGAATCAAAGACGAGAAAGGAGAAAGAACATTTGTGAGAACATTACAAGAAAATGAACGGAAATACATCAACAACTTTAAAGACGTCAACAGCCTTTGTAGCTATAGGATGTCGTTAAATATTGGATTATGTATGTATGTTCAATCGATGGAACACCTCTTTTAATATTCGGGCAACGGCCTTTCATGTCATAAGACGAAGTTATACTCTGGAATAATAATAATTGAATCGATGAAATCCGCCACTGCACGTCCTATGCCATAGTGCCAGGCAGTGCCAATCCCAGGCCTGGATCAAGGAGGAGGGCGACGCTAATCATCTTTGCTGACACACACTGTCGTTAAACTGAAACAACATTCGATCGATGTATAAATTATAAATCTAATGGTTATGAAAGATCGAAGTCAACCACAGATTGTTATAAGGAACAAGATGCTTCACTGAGGACGAAACTGCTCGTGTTTTATTCTTGTATAACCGCAAAGACCTTCTGGGCAATCCAATAATTAACTGCTCAGCAATTATACAATGCATTACAATAGGCCACTAGTCCCACTACCATAGAAAAATGTGCACATCGTTAAATTCAAATTCACGGGCGCTGACGAAGATGTCGTTAAATTCAAATACACGGGCGCTGAGGAAAACCCGGGCGAACGCCGGGTAAAAGCTGCTAGTTCTTGTATAACCGCAAAGACCTTCTAGGCAATCCAATAATTAACTGCTCAGCAATTATACAATACATTACAATACTATAGATTTATTGCGCGTTCTAGCAAAATCAAGTCTTTTCTAGAGCGCGTCTCGCTACATTCCTTGTCATAATAAATTATAGCAATTAGAATAAAATTATATAGATGAGTTTTTAATTTGTACATGAATTCAGATTGAGCACCAGGTGTGCATTGACGAACTGAAGTGGGAAGACTGTTTCATTCTTTGGGTCCCGAGACCGAGAAGGCACGATTATGAAACTTCCGGTTTGTGCGAGTTACAGTTAAATCTCCTCTCGTGGAGGATCGGAGTCTTCTAGAAATAAAGATGGCGCTGAGCAGTTGTGAATGAAGGACTTGATGGAGGACGCCATGGAAACAAACGCTTATGTCGTCTGGTGCCCTACCGTCATTAGCAACTCCACTGGTAAGTTCCGTATGATGCCACACGAACGGTTAGAACTGTTCTAAATGAATTTTTACACACCCGTTTTAAAAATGACATTAGTCCTATAAGTAAGAGCAGACAAGCGGTTCTGTACTGCTATACCCGATAGTAGGCTATCCATATCTTTTGTCCCAGACGAACTAACATTGCTTCAAACAAAGCTTCACATATATTGGAAGACAGGTTCCTAGAGAGGGAGGAACTTTACGATCGGTTTGTAACTGTGAAAGTATTTGTAAAAACGATAATTTTTTATGTAGCCCGGTAATCAGAAAAATACTTATTGGAAACATTAATTGTGATTTCATAATTTTTTATTATTATTTGCTATGTTCTTTCTTAATTACAAAAAACAGTAAGAGTAACGACTATTTGATTGCACAATATGGTGCCTGACAGTGTCAGTGGTCAGCGACAAGCAACAAAGTAATTTTATAACATACTAAATGTATGTGACACACTATTATATCAGAGTACTTATTATAATATAATAACTACTCTGACCCGAGTAGAATTATTCTATTCTGGTCGGACATTGGACAGCACAGCTCGTCAAATTCGCCAGGTGGCGACCGTTACGACTAAATATCATCGATACATTTGATAATAAAAGTTAAAAATAAACGTTAAGAGTGAACGTTCTTAACTACAAAAGTTACGGATTTTATGGACTTATCGCTCGAATTCTCCGTGGAAATAAATCAGGTTCGAAATGCGAAAGCATATTCAATAATTTTGGTTTTGATTTCACTGTGATCGGAATATCGTTTCGACGTTTTCGCGCGTCAAGGCGGGAAACTTAATTTCTTACGAAAATAAAGGAAATAAAATAGAAATGGGGAAAAACAAACTAAAACGTCGTCTAGACACTTCATCAAGTTCGTCGAACTCTGGAGATACTTCATTGAACATTCCTGAAGAACAGAAAATAGACGCGCAAAAGAAGGCGTACGCACAACAGGAGGTCCAAAAGGTCTTGCCGGCAGCCCGTGAACCTACTTCTGGCTTGACTGAGGATATCGAAAATATAAAAGAAATCGAACGAACCAATACAGAAGGTAAACAAATATCTGAATCTGTTGAGGATTTACGAAATTTCATTTATAAATCTTCTGACAACCTTCGAAATGAAAATTTGTCACAGAACAATAGTGATTACTTTGAGTCGTACTATGAATCAATGGCCAGAAGGAGGTCTCGTTCACTGGATAACTGGCGGGATCAAGGTACATGGAATGAAACTAAATTGAAAAGGGAACATTTTTTGAAGATGGTCCCTCCTAGAAAGGTCCAGGATCAAACGAGTGGGGCGATTGGTAAGGATGTTAAACGTTGTCAAACTGCACACCCTCGAAAGAGAATTAAGATGAATATATACAAGAGTCCAACTTTTGATAACACTGATGAAAACTTTGATGTACACACAGCTGAACAAGATGTTACTAAGGTTAACTCAACTAAACCTGTAACACAATCTCATGTAAGTGAAACTGTTGATGTCACTGATGTTAATAATGTAAACATGGCTAAGCCTGTAACACAATCTCAGGCTAAGCATGTAACACAATCTCATGTAAGTGAAACTGTTGATGTCACTGATGTTAATGCTCAACAAAATGTTACTAAGGTTAACTCAACTAAACCTGTAACACAATCTCATGTAAGTGAAACTGTTGATGTCACTGATGTTAACGCTCAACAAAATGTTACTAAGGTTAACTCAACTAAACCTGTAACACAATCTCATGTAAGTGAAACTGTTGATGTCACTGATGTTAATAATGTAAACATGGCTAAGCCTGTAACACAATCTCAGGCTAAGCATGTAACACAATCTCATGTAAGTAAAACTATTGATGTCACTGATGTTAACGCTCAACAAAATGTTACTAAGGTTAACTCAACTAAACCTGTAACACAATCTCATGTAAGTGAAACTGTTGATGTCACTGATGTTAACACTCAACAGAATGTTACTAAGGTTAACTCAGCTAAGCATGTAATACAATCTCATGTAAATAAAACTGTTGATGTCACTGATGTAAATAATGTAAACTTGGCTAGGCCTGTAACACAATCTCAGGCTAAGCATGTAACACAATCTCATGTAAGTAAAACTGTTGATGTCACTGATGTTAACGCTCAACAAAATGTTACTAAGGTTAACCCAACTAAACATGTAACACAATCTCATGTAAGTAAAACTGTTGATGTCACTGATGTTAACGCTCAACAAAATATTACTAAGGTTAACTCAACTAAACCTGTAACACAATCTCATGTCAGTAAAACTGTTGATGTCACTGCTGTTAACGCTAAACCTGTAACACAATCTCATGTACGTGAAACTGTTGATGTTAATGCTCAACAGAATGTTACTAAGGTTAACTCAACTAAACCTGTATTAGTTGGAAATTCAGACGTATCACAGTCAAATGAGGCAAATACAAGAAAAATGTATCATTGTGAAGTAAAGCAATCATTTGCACAAGCTAGCATAGTTCATGATGTAACAAATCGGAAAAATGTTACTGTAAAACATAATCAATCTCGCCCTACGATGACAGATCAACAACGAGAAATAAACTCCAGAACAGTTTTTGTAGCTGGTGAGCGAGATCAATTGATTAAGCTTTACAAACATAAACCTCGTCTTCTAAATAAGGAGATAATTGAACAGGCTGGTGGTCAAATTGATAAAGTTTATCTTACCAAAAATGGTACCCTTAGAATAATAGCATGCACTAATGCACAAAAAGATAAACTAATGAAATTGAACCATCTTGATAATAAACCAGTCAAAGTAAGCCTACCATATAATTTAACTAGAGTGAAACCTAATTCAAGCATATCAGTGCCACCAAATCAGCAGAAAGTTAATTACTTGGTTAAAGGAGTTATTTATGGATTGCTGGAAGACCAACACAATTTAAATGAAATAGCTAAAGATATCGGTGCTTCTCAAATGTATGCGTTAGGGAACTATGAAACGAGCAATGCTACAGTGGTAGCTTTTAATAAAGACACCATTCTTCCATCAACGATTGAATTTGACAATCGAAAATTCAAAGTTCATTTGTTTATTCCCAAACCAAAACGCTGTGATAAATGTCAGAAATTTGGACATTTGACATTCCAATGTTCAAAAGAGACCATTTGTAGCTATTGCAGTGGTCGTCATGAATTTAAAGAATGTAACTCAATTACTCAGAAATGTGCTAATTGTGGACAGGCTCATAGCGCTGCGTTTAGAGGATGTCCTCAATATATCGAACTGCAAAAAGCATTAAAGATAAGAGCAGAAGAAAATATAACACTAAATGAAGCCATTCAAAAGGTTAAAATAAATCAGCAATTTGACAAAATGCATAAAGATCTTATTGTAAATTTAAATCAAGGAACTAACTGCCCTACAGTTAATAATGTAAACATTCAAACTTATGCTGATAAACTGAAATCCAGTAATGTTAATCAGTTATGGCCCTCCCTTGCATCATCATCAACAGTGCAAATCAGACATAATGATCATTTAGAATCAGAAATCGCAATGGAAGACTCCCATACATCGTCATCAACTGTAAAACTCAAACATAACGATCATTTAGAACCAGAAATCCCAATGGAAGACTCCACTTCACAAAATGTAATTGAAGCTTTCCTGAATTTTAATGATAAGAAATACTATGCAAGTAACAAGAATAATGTGGACAATAATGATCCAATTATTTCTAGAAATAAGAGATTTGTACTTGGCATTTTAGCAACAATAGATAATTGTAAAACAAAAGAACAGGCTAAAATGATCATTTGCCAAGCTGCTTCACAACTTATGTTTGAAAATGAGGTCCAATTCAATTGTAATTGTTAGGTATGCTTCACTCAAATAATAAATATAAATAATCATGACCTTTTTCTAAATGGCACTTACAGTCCTTCAGTGGAATGCCAATGGTTTAAGGGGTCATAAGGACCAACTAAAGAATTTCTTAGTTAATGTGCCCAGTCCGCCGGATGTGGTGTGCATAGAGGAAACCCTTTTAAAACCTAAAAGAAATCCACCAAAAATAGATGGTTATAATGTGGTCCGTAAAGACTGTACAACTAATACAAAGGGTGGCCTTGTCATTTATATAAAAGTAGGAATAAATTTCACTTTACTAGATATAGAAGATAATCCGAATATTGAAATTCAAGGAATTGAAATTAAAACCAGTAATGGTCACTTAAAAATTTTTAATACATATATATCACCTTCACATCAATTGGTTAAGGAGGAAATTGAACATCTTTTCATAAATAAAAGAACAATTATAGTAGGTGATTTGAATGCGCATAATAAACTTTGGGGATGCTCATATACGAAAATAAGAGGAAGATTATTAGAAGAAATGTTAGCTGAAAAGAATATGGTTGTCCTTAATACAGGGCAGGCCACTTATATTACTTCTAACATGCTAAATAATAACTCAGTTATAGATCTAAGTATATGCTCACAAGATGTAGCATTAAATACTAGACATACTGTTACTAAGTATAATATGGGATCTGACCATTTTGCATCCATTACTTTTGTTAACGAGGAAAGCATAATAGAAAATAACTTAAGTATGCAATTATGGAAATTAAATAAAGCTAATTGGAAAAATTATAAAGATTCTAGCAATTTAACATTAACTAATGAAGTCCTAATGAAAACAAATATAGATGATAAATATAATGATATATTAGAATGCATAAATACCTTAGCTAATCAATCAATACCTCTTAAAAAACAAAATCTAAGAAAGAATGAAAAGCGTAAGAAATTTAAACCTCTACCATATTGGAATGATAAATGTAATGAAGCTGTGTATAAAAGAAATCAATGTAGAAACAAAATGAAAAAAACCAAAGAACTTAATGATTATATGGAATACAAAAAGCAAGAAGCTATAGTTAGAAGAACCCTTAAGGTAGAAGCAAAATCTAGTTGGCAGGATTATTGCTCTACGCTTACTAATCAAACGAAGTTAGGATCAGTATGGAGCATGGCTAGAAAAATGAATGGAGTAGCAGCTTACGCATCAATTCCTACTCTTAATGATAATGGATTATTAGCTGAGTCAAACATAGATAAAGCAAATATACTAGCTCATACTTACGAAAAAACTAGTAACTCTCAAAATTATAATAAAAACTTCTTAAATTATATTACAAGTAATAACATAGATAATAGCCATATTAATAATGAAAATAATCGTAATGAGGAAATAGAATTAATGAACAAAATTTTTAATATGAATGAACTAAAACAAGCAATCAAATCGGCAAAAAATAATAAATCACCGGGGGATGATAGGATACCATACGAATTACTGAAACACTTACATAAAAATGCACTAAAAACTCTATTGAGTTTTTATAATGAAGTATGGATTGAGGGAAATATACCAAGTGATTGGAATCATGCCATTATATTGCCTTTACTTAAACCAAATAAGGATGCAACAAAACCAGAATCCTATCGACCAATTTCATTAACAGCGACTTTATGCAAAGTAATGGAGAAAATGGTTGCGAACCGTCTCCAGTGGTATTTAGAAAAAAATGCTATATTTACAAAAAATCAATCTGGATTTCGTAAGTATAAAAGCACAATCGATCAAATTCTTAAACTGCAGGATACAATACTTAAAAAGCTAAAAAATAAGGAACAAGTGTTGGCAGTTTTCATTGATTTTGAACGTGCTTATGACATGTTACATGTACCTACACTTTTACAAAAACTAAAAAAATTAGGAATAGTGGGAAACGTAGCAAATTGGGTCAAAAGTTTTTTATTTAACAGAACATTTCAAGTAAAGGTTGGAACTGAATTATCCGATAAACTAGTACAACAAAATGGGACTCCGCAAGGTTCAGTAATTTCTCCCCTATTGTTCCTAATAATGATTAATGATATTCCATCAGGCCCAGAAGGTGTTAATATGTCACTCTTTGCAGATGATAGTGCAGTTTACATAGGACATAGAAAAACTAAAACTTTAATTAAAAAAATCCAACAATCAATTGATGAAATAAATAACTGGTGTAATAAAAATGGGTTTAAAATATCAATAGCTAAAACTGTAGGAGTTCTATTTACTAATAAAAATCAATTACCAATAATAAACATTAAAATTGATCAAGAATTGATAAAAATGGAAAATAAAGCTAAATTTCTAGGAATGATATTTGATAAGAAATTAAGTTGGAAACCCCACATAGAATATATAATAGAAAAATGCAAAAAAAGATTGAATCTCATGAGAGCGGTTTCAGGTTATTACTGGGGAGCTTCTAAAAAATCTTTATTAGCAATATATAAAGCATTAATACGTTCAATATTAGATTATGGAGATGTGGCCTATTCTTCGGCTAGTCAATCGCTGTTAAATAAATTATGTACAATTCAAACTGAAGCCCTAAGATTATGTTGTGGAGCCCCAAAGAACACAGCAGCTTTAACACTACAAAACGAATGTGGGGAATTCCCCCTCCATATGAGAAGACTGTATAATTCCAATAAAATGGGAATTAAAATATTAGGAAATAAAGATCATCCATGTCAAATGAATTTCCAACCACATTGGACAGATGTCAGTAAAACACCACAAAACAAGAATCATTCTATACACTACAGAACAAATGAATTCATATCATCTCTTGATACATCTTTTATTGGACCCTGTTTTCCCCAAATTCCCCCTTGGACTAATAACAAAATAGATATAGATATCAGTCTCAAAAAGCAGATTAGCAAAAAAAGAGATAACCCTGAACTTCTGAAATTAGTTGCACTTCAAATGATATCAGGATATAAACTAGAAACACTTATTTACACGGATGGGTCAAAGGCAGACGAAGTTGTTACTGCAGCTTTTACAATTCCAAGTATAGATTTAGATAGAAAGTTTAGATTATGTAATGGATCCAGCATCTATGCAGCAGAGTTAACTGCAATAAAAGAAGCAGTAACATGGATACTAAACACTGAGAATAATAAGAACTGTCAATATGTAATATTATCCGACTCACTAAGTGTACTTACTTCTATTAAGAAAAATAAATCTGATTCACGACCCAATTTATTTAACGAACTGATGATGCAATTGAATAGATTGGAACCTAATCAAATAAAAATGGCATGGATTCCAAGCCATGTAGACATAAGTGGTAATGAAAGAGCAGATAAATTAGCAAAGGAAGCACTCAATTTAGATAATATTAATTCCACAAAATACTTAGAATCACAAGAGATGAATACTTTTATTAAAGACTATATAATAAATAAATGGCAAATAGAGTATAACGTTGAAAAGCAAGGGAACTTCTATAAAACCATATGCCCACTTGTTTCTACTAATATAAAATTTTCTGATCCATATAGGCATAAAGAAGTACAAATTAGTAGATTGAGACTTGGTGTTGCCATTACTAATAAAAAACTATTTCAAATGAAAAAGCACCCTAATGGGTTATGTGATACATGTGAGGTTACGGAAAGTATAGAACATATTCTATTGGAGTGTAAAAAGGAAAATATTTCAAATATTCTAAAAGATAAATGTAATAGTTATAAATCAGAATTTAATTTAAAATCTCTGCTTGATGTGGGATGTTTGCAGAGTGCAGTATATAATCTTGTTAAAATCATTAATAAAGGAAAAATACTATAATTATTGTCATAAATATTAGTATCAGATCAAATCTATTACAAACATATAGTTGAACACATTCCTTATGATTAAAATACCAATAAACACAAAATATGTGTGATTAATGGTCATTTCATTATTTCATTGCATTTTCTAATGATATTACATTGTTTCATAGGAAAATGTTTAATGAAATGTTTAATTAAGTATTCTGTCATGTAAATAATTGTTAACATGCATTCTTGTAAATAGATGTATGTTAAAATAAAATGTGTATATAATACATGTATATATATTACACATCTGTGCTGAATTTCTGTTTGCAAATAGCATTACATGTTATTTTAGAAAACTTAAAGAAGTACTGTTAATAACTTTGTAAACATATTTGAAAAGAGCTAATATAGCCAAAAAAAGAGCTGATATAGCCAAAAAAAGAGCTGATATAGCCAAAAAAGAGCTGAAATAGCCACCAAAAAAAGAAACAAAAGGAGAAAAAGGAAAAAAAAAGGAAAAAAAAGATGTTAAAAAAGAATTACAATAAAAAGAGCCAATGGGCCAAACATAACGGAGATACAATACTTTAATATGTATCAAATCAAATAATATGTATCTATCAAATATTGTTAATATTGTTAATAAGATTGAGGAGAAAACAGTTATTAACATTATACGGAAATGATCTTAATCCGTCAGAAACTTTAAATACGTCTACATCTTATCAGAAACGGAATCAAAGCCAAGAAAAGAAAAAGAAAACTGTTGATAGAAATTATATGAAAATGAACTTAAATCGTCAGAAACTTTAAATACGTCAGCATCTTATCAAAAACGGAATCAAAGACGAGAAAGGAGAAAGAACATTTGTGAGAACATTACAAGAAAATGAACGGAAATACATCAACAACTTTAAAGACGTCAACAGCCTTTGTAGCTATAGGATGTCGTTAAATATTGGATTATGTATATGGTGGCCACTTGGTTAGGACCGAAACTGGGTTTATTTGCTTTCTAAATTTGAACGTCATACAGGTCATGGAGGTTAATCTGGGACCTATCCATAGCGTCAAAACTATAAGAAAGAAGACGGAGAAGGAGGGACTCTGTAGTAGTAGGGTAATATGCCAAAATAATTTATGTAGACGTCAAAGACCTTTGTTGTAATGTAATGTAAATCTTCGAAAATTTCTCAGCGCCCACAAAAGCCACGTCAGGGAGACCAGCTTATTTACCGGCGCTATATCAAATCAAGTCCGCAAAGCCAAAACTCCTCTGTTCGTTTCGGTGCCAGGTCAAAATCCGGGGAGGTCAAGCCGAGGAGACAGCATGGTGCTACGGTGGCAATCGGTGATGATGGTGGTCGTGTGGTGGCGCAGGAGTTGAATCAGGATAGGATATCTTGAAGAGTTCGGTTTTCAGTCGTGAGTGGAAAGCAGAAGAGGAGAGTGCAAGCGGAGGAGAGTTTGAGTTAAGAGGCGAGATAGGATGATGAGCAAACTGGCGGAGGTCTTTTGGGAGTCTGTTCCAAAGAGCTGATGCAGCATAGACTAAGGAGCGGTTGCAGAATTTCAGAGAGGATGAGACTGGAGGCCGGGATAGAGAAAGGTATGATGATGAGCGAGTAGACCCAGGCGGTTGGATGGTGAATAGCTGGCGAATGTAAGAGGGTTTAGACGTTTGAAGGGCATTGTAGGTAAGAGATACTATTTTGTAATGGATGCGCTGAGGGACTTTAAGCCAATGAAGTGATTTCAGAACAGGGGTTATGTGGTGGTGTTTGGGAGTTTTGGTGACTGCGCGGGCGAGCGCATTCTGGATTGTTTGCAGGCGTTTGATTTGAGAAGAGTCGATGTTGTAAAAAATGGAATTGCAGTAGTCGAGTTGTTGTCGTTAGTTGTCGATAAACTCCCAATCCATCCGATTGGCTATTCTTCTTCTTCTGGTTCTTTGCCTCCTATAGTGGAGGGTTTAAATATCCGATGTCGCCATTCCACTCGCTGTTTGGACTCTTCTTTCAGCTCTCCATATCCAATTGTCATAATCCAATCCAGAATCATCTGTCTTGGTCTTTCTCTTGTCTTCCTCCACTCCATTTTTCCTTTCAATGACCGTCCTTAGTAGCGAGTCTCCTCTTAACGTGTATCCGATCCATTTCCTTTGTCTCGCTCTGTTATTGTTTACATCAGGGTTCTTTTTTCTCCAATCTCACCCATCACTTCTTCATAATTTTGTTTAATGTCCGCCCCAGCTGATTTCTCCATTCTTCCCCATGTCCAGATTTCGAAAGTTTCTAGTCTTTTTATATCCTCTTTTGTCATGGTCCATGTCTCTGATCCGTACAGCACCACATTCCATATCAGTGTCTTTTTCATTCGTTTCTTCAGATCCCTGTTTAGTTTTCCTCTCAGTAGTTCTCTCCTCTTTGAGGAACTATTGAAGAAAAAACATTTAGACACCTTTAAATATTATTCCATCATCGCTAGTTATAGTTGACGTTTTCTTTCAATTGCAAGTTCGGCGTCGAGCATGAATTGGTCAACTAAAGTGAAACGCTACTAAATACTAATTGAAAACTGTTACACGACGGTTTAAAATAATACCACGTGAGTTCTTAATGACTGCATAATTTGAGTCGCTACATTTAGATTATGTTGTTCAACGATATAATAATATGTTGACTGGACTGTAAACACAAATGAGCATCGTGTTTAAGTATGTACAGACATTGGCAACGTGGGAGAAATCAGGTTAGAGGAATCGGAATACTATAATTGGGGGATGTGGCGCCATCTGAAAGTAACTGATTGCTCTAAATATTATACACATATGACATTGTATACACGAATATTCATAAATATGCCACGTTCTGTTCATGTTCCGCCGTAACTCTATCTATATAATTATGTTGATTAGATAAATACGCATAATTGTATATGTATACATATATACATATGTATATACATATATAACTAAAATTCTCGTTATTTCATGTTGGGCGTCTAGGCCAAACGAATAACGTTTACACCATTTGGTATTTAAGGGGTTTATGAGTACAACCCCCAAATAAAATGCCAACGAAATTTGTACGCTTTTGTTCGCAAAATACAAAAGAAATCTGTTGCGACACTGTCCAATGGAACACCTTGAAATTGTTTCCTGGCTTCGCTAATGGTTTACACACTTAGCTTGAATTTCTGTTATAAATGTTTAAATTAGTCGCTAATGTTTCTAGCATGCTTAAGCATGGACCACTGTTACAGTAGCCAATTGCGCTCTCCTTTTAGACACCTTTAAAACGTTGTCACCCAACGCTAAATAAGCGTGAGACTGACGGTCAATTACTAATGTCTCATCTACTGTCAGTAAAGGTCGTTTTTGCCATAAGATGTCATTAGACTGATGATTATTAATGAAGGCCAATAATTGGTTTTAACTCCGCCACTATCCCACATGTGTTTGTGCCCGTCCCAAGTCTGGAGAAAGGAGGAGGGCGACGCTAATCGTTTTGTTATAACGCAGCGTCGTTAAACAGCAACTAACCAACCCATTGTTTATTGTATGCAACACACTAAGTCGCCGAGAAACAGGAGAATATGACATCAATGACTAAGTACAAAGGTTTCGATAAGTTGCGTCCTTTTTTCCAAATCCATACTAGCGCATTGGTTAGCGTCCTGGACTCTATCAAATCGGATCGCAGGGTTAAAATCTCCATCAGGACAACAAGATGCTTCAAAATGTCTGAACCAGATGCGCCACCTAGCTAATTGCACTGTGAGATTCGTACGGTCTTTAAGAGGAAAGATGGAGCAGAGAGAGAGAGAGACCTCTGTCGGCCAATGCGCCATTAAACAAGGGCAGAAACACGTTCTAGAAATCGCCAACGAGGCAAAGAAAAGAAAAAGAAGTGGAAGATTATCAAAACTGCTTTCTGTATATGTAATATTATTCAAGAACACTACACCGTAGACTTCGACAGAATAGTGCAACCCGCTGGATATCAGTTGAGTTTGAGTTTGAGTTTATTGAATCATTTGCAGTCAAAATTACAAGTACATAAACAGCAATCAAATAACACAACTAAATTAACTAACAACAAGTTAGAGATTTAACAATAGGTGAATAATTTTCATTATCATTATCACCGTATAGTGTATACGAAATATAGATCCTAGCAGAAACAGTTAATAAATGCTGTACTTGGTTTTTGTTCTTGTGCTTGACACTAAGTATGTAAAGCTTCTCTGCCTTTAATTACTTTCAATTTAAATAATCCCATCAAAAATCACGTTCATTCAGCGCTCGTGATTAAGCTGATGCCCTGCCTTTAGCTTTCTAGTGGAGCTTCAGAAGATTGGAGATTACTGTTACGATTCGTTCCCAAAATTCAGCCACACTGTCGTCATTTCAGGTGGTACAAGTACCAATCCTGGATAAAGACGATGCTAATCAACAAATCTCTTTATAAATAGCATCAGGCAGATGCGATTTAAAGGTGTCCAAGTAGATCGTAAGATTTAGCAATATCAACCAGCATATATAACGACGTCCCTTGCCATCAAATCTTGCTGCATTAAAGACGCTTAAAGAATTTATTCTGACGATTGATCGGAATGTTGATCACTTGGACAATTTGCTAGGTTAGTAGATGTTTAACGACGCTGTTATAACAAAGATTATTAACGTCACCCTTCTCCAGATTTGGATTTGGCACTACCGGAGTACGGTAAGTGGTGGAGTTATAAACCATATGGTCCATGTGGAGTTTAGTATTTATATGGTCCATGTGGAGTTTAGTATTTATATGGTCCATGTGGAGTTTAGTATTTATATGGTCCATGTGGAGTTTAGTATTTATATGGTCCATGTGGAGTTTAGTATTTATATGGTCCATGTGGAGTTTAGTATTTATATGGTCCATGTGGAGTTTAGTATTTATATGGTCCATGTGGAGTTTAGTATTTATATGGTCAATGTGGAGTTTAGTATTTATATGGTCCATGCGGAGTTTTGCATTACAGCATTGAGTTTAGGGTCTTGATGGGCAATAATTGTCTAACAGGCTCTGCTCTTATCTCAAGAAAATTTGTTTCTCAGTATCTGTCATACCAGGTCGCATTTTTCTCCGCTCTGCCACGCGTGGTTTTATGACATGGTTGTTCCAGCGACCCGGACTTCCACGGTCCAGAAAAACAGTTTTGCTGTGTTCGGCCCATCGTCCTGGAACAAATTGTCTAAAAACCTGAGACACGAATTCCTCAACATCCTTTTCCCTCTTTCGAGCAATGGCTTGAAGGTCTTTTTCTTCGATCGTGGTTTCATCGTGTTTAGCCTCTGGCTAGTCTCTCTATTTAAGTGGCGCTAGATAAATCTCTAATGACAATCACAATTGCAATAGTAGAATAGTAAGTCGTTCAAATAATTGTGTAATCGTCTCGCTTCAGTTTATGTGTCTGGTATTAAGCATGATGATTTAAATCTCAGAACATTTTTGTCCATTCGCGAACATAATTATTTATCGATTTTCCTCCATAAATATAATTAACCGATTCCAATTTTATGTAAACAAGACGTGATATTTTCCTATCCTACAGTTAATCGCTTAAAACTAGCCACACGACGTTAAATAATGAGTCTTAATTCTTCTGTTTACATGTAGGTCCTTGCTCCTAAGCTAAGCGCGGAGCACCAACTTATTCACTACCATTCTTTAAAGATTGGTTTTAATATAATTTTATTTAAATTATAACTATTATAGTTACCTAATTAATTTTCAGAGCAGTGCTGAAGTGTTATAAAATTAAATAGCTTTTGAATACATCATCCCGTTTCCGCTTTTACTTATAAGGCGAATATCAAACTTAAAAGAGGTGCGTAATTATTTTGAACAGTTCTCACTGTTTCCATGGTACATTATACGTAACTTATCATCGATGTAACATATCATTATTGAACTACGTCATTTGATTATCTTCTTCCGGTCATACCTAGGACAACGTTTTATTCAGCCGCTGATGTCCTTTCTTTCTTAGTGGACGGATCTTCTGGATATAGACCTGTTTGCGGCCTTCTTTTGATGCGCCATCGGTTGATGGCTTGTGGGTTAGACTCCGGCGGTATAGCAGTTAAAATTTGCAATTGCAATTATTGCAGGCGGTTAGGAAATCCTTCTGGTAGTATCAATTTCTGAACGGCATCTTATGACGGCCGTCGATTTTACTAACGTCTATTACCTTAACAGTTTGACTGCAAATGGAAACCATAAAATAAAACATGTTTAGTTAGTTTTCATGTGTTTAACGACATCTTGTGGATGCCAAGACCGTAAACGCCGACCTTTATTCACTGTCATTATGTTCGGATTCGCGAATAAACGAAAATATCGCCTATATATGGCGTCGTCGGAGACTATTAAGGGTGTCTATTAATAATCAGTTTAACGACATTTTATTGCAGCATCGAACGCAAGCTCGAGGATAGACAATTGGCCGCCATATCTCATCTTTATATAGCGGATGGTAACACCGTTTTAAAGGTGTCTAAAAAGAGTGCTATAACCAACTGGCTAACTGTGGCCCATGCTAATAATAATATTACATCGTCGTTAAGAAACGTGTTAGGTGTTTCTAAAGAAATAGTTCAAACCAATTCTCTATCATTCATTCGTTCATCCATCCATTCATTCATTCAATACGAGAATTAATATAACGCCTATTCAAGAGACCTACATGTACAAGGGAGCGTTCTCTGCGCTATAGCCTATTATGATGTTGCCATAACTGATGATTATTAATGAAGCCAATTGCTTTTAATTATTTATGACTCAATGCAGGAGTTTCGCTAAGCTTCGTCGCAAATGCCAAATATATACTAGCGCAGTGGTTAGCGTCCTTGACTGTCAAATCGTAGGACATGGTTCAAATCTCCATCAAACCAATTCTCTATCATTCATTCGTTCATCCATCCATTCATTCATTCAATACGAGAATTAATATAACGCCTATTCAAGAGACCTACATGTACAAGGGAGCGTTCTCTGCGCTATAGCCTATTATGATGTTGCCATAACATGTCGTTAAACTGATGATTATTAATGAAGCCAATTGCTTTTAATTATTTATGACTCAATGCAGGAGTTTCGCTAAGCTTCGTCGCAAATGCCAAATATATACTAGCGCAGTGGTTAGCGTCCTTGACTGTCAAATCGTAGGAAGACCAATGAGAAGAGAATTACAGTAATCATTTCGGGAGCATATGAAAGCATTAACCAGAGTGGTGAAAACAGAAGATGAGACAGAACGCTGAACAGCCCAATAACAGTAGCAGTATAGCCTTCCAGTGTTTGACGACATCTTATGCATCCGATGCATGAGATGAGGTCATAGCAATGGTAACTTTTACTTGGCAACCTTCACTCTTAACGAACTCGTATGGTATTTGTAGCAACTAAATATTAGAATGGATTATTACAGTTTAGCACACACCAGTTGACGTAATCGCAATGAGAATTTTGCATCGAAAACATTAACCAATATCCAGCAAGAACTGGTGTGTTTGAGTGGTTACTGAAGTGGTCAATGAAATGGTAGTATCATTGAAAAATCAAGTTAATGGTATTATTGGTAAATGAAGCGATTGCTGCATTGATAAATACAGTTTTAAATTAACTTAATAAAGTGATAAATGATTTGGTAAAGGAAGTGATAATTACTTGGTCCACTCGATACGATTTCTTTCAAACCAAAAGAAACAATAACATTATATGTCAACGCAGCTTGGCAAAGGCCCTTAACATTGAAGACAGCCGCTCTAAAAGAAATGCGTTTTTCTGAGAAATAATCTTACTACACGCCGTACGATTTATCAATTGATTTCAGCGCCGTGAATCTCTATAGCCTACCATTTGGCTTTTGACTCCACAGGTTCTGAAAGCAACGGTTGATATAAATCGATTTACGTAACTATCGGCCAATTGACTGATATAGGCTACATTTATTTATGCATTCATGTATTGAAGAAGAAGAGTAGTCCCTTATTAAGCTTGTCTGAGAGGAAGCCATTGGTATGAAGTGTTATCGACTTCATATTTCTTAGCCTCGGCCCATGAGGGCGTACAGCCAATCCTCTCCCTCGCCGTCTGCTTTTACAACAGACAGTGTACGGTCAGTGTACTCATTACAGCTGAGTTGGCTAGAGGCGCAGGTGGAGCAGAAATCCCGAAACACATTCTACCACGGGGTGGATTTGAACCTCCAACCTCTCGTCACATCGCGCTAACCTCTACACTACTGAGCACCCTCAATATATATTCCAATACCCCATCCGGTGCGATGTTCCTTTTCTGTTGCCTCCCGTCACACTCCTCCTCCTCCTCCTCCTCCTCCTTCTCCTCCTTCTCCTCTTCTTCCTCCTCCTCCTCCTCCTCCTCCTCCTCCTCCTCCTCCTCCTCCTCCTCCTCCTCCTCTCCTCCTCCCTTTCCTAAATTGGTGCCATCTCTCATTCATCAAATCTCTGATAATGCCGAACGTCGCATGACCATTCCGAAGAATCGGGTTTAATTACGAACCGAGTCACGAAGGACTGTCATCGAACAGACGGATATTATCCAGGGTGACAGGTGACCGCGTACAGCGCCCCCTTAACGCCCTTCTCTCCGCCACCCTACCCATCGGCTCACACGTCAAATCAGCGATTTGTGCACAAACAGACAGACAAACAGACCAACAAACAGACAGACACGGGAGACAGACAGGAGATATACAGACATACACATATGCAGGCAAACAGAGGCAAACAGACAGACAGATGTAGTGTCCTTTTATGTTGCCTAATTTCGTAGTTCCAATACGCGCGTAACCTCATAGTTCTAGTCGTAACTACGTAATCCTATTACGCATAACCAGTAACCCATAACAGCGTAGTCCTATTGTCTTATATTTTGTGCATATAGAACAATCAGTCTGTCAGTCGGACTATTTTCGTGCCAGCTGCAGCAACCCGGATGAACTGGTTGTCATCACTTGGGCTCTTTACGGTCGGATGCGGATGAGTCGATGCGTGAAGGAGAACTTCGGATACGTTGGCTGTTCACACGATGTCCTGCGCACAATGGATGGCTATTGTTCCGGTCGAAGAGAGTGCAACGTTCGAATCCTGGACGAAAACTTTCCACAAGCCAGTCCGTGTCACAACGACCTCAAGTCCTACCTGGAAATCGCATACACCTGTATTAGAGGTAATCCTAATAATAATCAAAATAGTAGTAGTAATAATAATAATAATAATAATAATAATAATAATAATAATAATAATAATAATAATAATAATAATAATAATAATAATAATAATAATAATAATAATAATAATAATAATAATAATAATAATAATAATAATAATAATAATAATCGTTTTCTTCTATTTTAATTATTGACAAAGTATCTGAGGGATCATATGTACCTCGGGGCAAAAAAAGTAATAATAATACTGATAATAATGACGTAGATTGCATGGATCGAGAGGTTAAACATCTTATGGCTAACTGAGGCATTGGCATCTCATCCATCTTTATCCAGTTTTGGGACTGGCAATACTAGATTGCAGGCAGTGACGGAGTTCAATTCAATTCAGTCAGGATAGATGATGAAACTAGGGTATTATTCTGAACTGTTTGTATGGCCGTAAAGACCAACACACCAAACATCGTACATTCCTAGTTCTGCTCGAATTAAATTAATGCAGAACCGTGCTCCGCTTTTGCATAATTATAGAGCGAATATCACACTTAAAAGAGGTGCGTAATTATTTAAAACAGTTTGCTCCACTAGTATGATAAAATGATAAAATGCCTTTCTTCTTTTACTTATAAGACTTAGCTCACATTTAAAAGCGGTGTGTAATTATTTTGAACATTTTCAGCATTGTGTTTATGGTAGTTTGGGGAGCACTCATGAGTAAGTTCATAGTCCCATTACACAGCATAGGCCTACATGATATTAAATGTTAGTGTCTAATACCATTTATGCAAAAGTTTTTCCAATATGAGTTAATGGTTTCGAAAAATCCAACCAGCTCGAGGAAGTTAAGTCTTTTACCACAGCTCAGCTGTCTCTTTAGAACTTGGCTTTGTTGTTTCAGGCTGCTTCCTGCTTCTTCGAGGTTTAGTTTTTATCTTTTTGGCTTTGACTTTTCCATAGTGCATTTCTGAGAAAAAAATAACATGGATCAAGTTTAAACAACTTTTATGGCAATAAAGGTCGTTGACGTCGGCAGAAATTATTTTGGCATTATACATCCTGTTGTAGTTCTCAACTTTTGTTTTGGTTATAAGTTAAATGACTTCTCATGACAACATACTCCGATAACATCATATCAAATATCGTAAATTGGCAATTTCACAAACAGCATGCACATTTAAACTATACAGATAGCTAACATGATTTATTTTTAAACTGTTCAGGTAGCTAATATATTTGAGTCTCAGTTTTATTTTAGTTGCAAAGTAGGCCTATAGTGTATACAAGAATCATTTGTGCATGTTTCAAACATTTCTAGCACAAATTTAATTTAAATGTAGGAGTTTCTATTGATGGATCCACAGTTTAACGGCAGCTTATGACAACATAGGCCGTCGCCGCCGACAAAGATTATTTTGGCATATTACAGCAATTTTGTTCCTATTGCAACATATGACTTTTACTGTCAGTACTATCGGGTACATTATCAGCCCTTATAAAGAGGCTTAATTACTATTTTGAACAGTTCCCGCAAATTCCAATGGCATAATATAGAACTGATCCAGAGTTAAAGGTATCTTATATGGCAAGCGAAGTCCGTCCTCCGTCGACACAGCTAAAGGCTCCGAAACGTATTGGTCTAGAGTTATGAAAATTGTACAAACCGTTTTTATAAGCATGTGTAGATAAACGCGACTATTTTCAGCTCGCAATTTACTTTAAATGCCGATATATGGAGATTTTAAATTTCAACCTGTTTCAACCATGATGTAAGAGATAGGACAAGCACTGTTCTGGGACCTATACAAACTAGTAACTTTACACAAGAGGCGCTCAATAAATTATCGGAATGAATGAATGAATAGCGAATTAAATCTTGCAGTAAAGGCGGCCATTTGTCTGACGTCACGCGGGCCTAAATATGCAAATCAGGTGCATTTATTTTAATACTGCGTCTTCGCCTCGAAATATTTCGAGTGCTTATGGAACACAAAACTCGAGAATAAGAGAAAGATCGGCCGAGCTTCGTCTATTATTATTTAGCCCGGAAAACAAATAATACGGCTATAATTATATGGTAGAAGACGGCTGTTTTAAGCTCGCAATTTACTTTAAATACCGATATATGAGCATTTTAAATTTCGAAATGCGGCCGAGATTCGTCTATTATAATTATTAAGCTCGGGGAACAAATAATACGTCTGTATAAGGTAAAGATAACCAGTGTAGTACGGGGAACAAATAATACGCCTATTATATAAGGTAGAGAACTAGAGATAACCCGTGTAGTACACGGGCAAAGCAACTATTTTCACCTCTAAATATAATTTCCATTCAGATAAATGGGCATTTGAAATATTTGAAGCCCGTCAGCAAATATAGTAAGTGAGTAAGTAAGTAGCCTTTATTTGCAGCCGTTAAAAATTACGCCTGGGAAAACCTGGGCGAAGCCGGGGAAAAAATGCTAGTAATTATTAAGTCTAGTGTCACTCTAGCCAATACAAAGAAGACAGACAACTTGATCAATACTGTCACAGAACCGCCATTCGGCTTACTTATAGTCCCGGCATAACACTTAAAAGAGGTGTTTCAATGTTTTTGAACAGTTCTCACTTTTCAGTCGTTTAAGTCATTAAGTTTAATCAAAAAATGATTGAGAATTGTTTGGTCTAATAATTATTATTACGCATAGTGTTTAAGCGCCATCGGTTTATGCATTATGCATACGACACCGGTGCGATAGAAGTTATAAAAATTATAATAATTATGATCTCCCAATAAATTAAGAGCTTCCCAAATAATTAATGGTGAAAGCTCTGATGAGTCTCTCTCGAAAAGGCGCTATAATAATCCGTGATTGGCATTACAATTAAGCCTACCACAAAGTATGGTATGGTCGACGACTTCCGCCCTGGCAGTCACAAGATGTCGCTAAACGCTCGAAACTACGACAAGAAATTAGATCAGATTTCAAATGAATTGATTTGAAATTGTTTATTGAACACCAAGAAGCAATCTATTTGCAGATATTCATTTTAAAAGATGTTGCATTGGAGGCCAAAGGCTTTCAATTTCGTTGAGAGCATTCATTTATGGCTAACTCAATTGAAACGCTAGCTTACATTAGACACCTTTAAATTCTTTAAAACGCGTTAATGTGAGATATATAAGACATTCGTGAGCTGCGTTTAATAAGTCAACCGATCAGACCTAAAATAAGTAACTAGGGAAATCAGCCATAAGATGGAGCTAAGCATTTGAAATACTTAACTTTAAACACCGTGTCTCTGTCTCTGTCTGCGTCTGTGTCTCTGGATGTGTGTCTCTGTTTCTTTCTTTTTGTGCCTGTGTCTCTGTCTGTGCCTCTGTATGTGCCTCTGTCTCTGTATGAGTCTCTGTCGGAGTTTGTGTCTTAATTTGAAACCTACATACCTAATTAATGAGCTATAATGAAAACCGACAAAACGTAAGCAGTAGCCTATCAAAGATCATTCCATTGTTCTTTAAATTACTAGGCAAAATTTCAAATGAATTAGTTTGACATTTATTGAACACCAAAAATATATTAATAGGCATCCAACGTTGTTGCATTGAAGCAATAGGGCCTATATATTCGCTTTCCATCATACGAATACGCTGAGCCAGCGCTTGCATTCAGATTCACTGAGACTTAGTGATGCTGTTAACTCAGATGAAACATTACACTCCACTAAACACCCTTAAAATGCGTGAATTTGATCTATATATACTACTCGTTTGTTGCCCTTAATCAGTCGTTAGATAATTTATGACCGTCAACGCTAACGGCAAGTCAAACAGAAGGTGACGCTAAACATTTGAAATACGTGATCGTAAACACTCTTTATAATATATATATATAACACAAATTCACGCATTTTAAGGGTGTCTATTTGAGTCTAACGTAACAGCTATATATATATATATATATATATATATTGTATTGTATTTCGTCTCTGTTTGTGCCTCTGTCTGGGTCTGGATCTCTGTCTCAGCAATTGTCTGTGTCTCTGAATGTGTCTAAGTCTCTATAGTCTTTATATGTGCCTGTCTCTGTCTGTGTCATTGTCTCTGTCATTGTCTATGTCTCTCTCTGCCTGTACCATGTCTCTGTGCGTGCCTCTGTCTCTGCATGCGCCTATCTCTGTGTCTCTGTCTTTGTCTGTTTGACTCTGTGTCTCTGCCTGTCTCTCGCTTTGTCCCTCTATCCCTGTATCTCTTCTTCGTATGTGCCTCTGTCACTGCTTGTGCCTGTGTCTCTGTCTCTCATTCTGCCTCTATTTCGGTGCCTCTATCTACGGATGTGTTTAAATCTTGAATCTTGATATGAAACCTACAATCCTATAATTATAATAAGCTAATAAAAATTGACAATGATTTCAGAATGATTTCTGTATTAAACATTCCATCGTTCTTTTAATTGTCACTCATATTAGCCTACTCCATTGTTCTTTTAATTGTTAGTCATAATATTCCATTGTTTTATTAATTGTTAGTCATTGTTCCCGATGACAATCAATGCCAGACGCGTCGTCCAATCTCCCTCACGAACCAGACCGGATATCTGGCCAGCATCACTTCCGGCGAAACCGGATGTGGGGCGTCGGACACGCCTTGGACGATCCAGGCACTCCCAGGGCAGCGAATCAACATCACCCTCATCGACTTCACCCCAGACAGTTCGAGGGTGTTGACCTCTAGCGATGGGGTGAGGAAGACCTGTCGGGTTTATGCCACTGTGCGAGAGGAGGGTAAAGGTCAAAGGAGTTCAACGATCTGTGGTGGAAATGGAAGAGTGCGAACGGTGTTCGTCAGTAAGAACGATGCTCCTCTGGAGATAAGGATCATCAGCAGCCAACATCCGACGAAACCCATCAACTTCATTCTCAGGTTCCAAGGTAAACACAACAAATACTATCCATTTTTTTCTCCAGACTCCATATAAGTGTTTATTCATGTAGGCATATATGTTGCATGTATATATGTATATAAGTTTTTGGCGCTATGTAAATGCTATTTTAAGTTGGTTGCTGAATAAAATATGTTATGTTATGTATGTTATGTTATGTTATGTTATGTTATGTTATATATGCTAGTATGTTTGCTTTTTGGTGCCTGTATTTATGCATGTATGTATGTTTGTATTTATGTAAGTGTGCGTGCACATGCATTCGTTTATGTATGTATGTACATAATTATGCACGTACGTATGTATGTGTATGCGCTCGTGTATGTATGTATGCATATAGGTACATGTACGTAGGTTTCAATGTATGTATGCATGTGTGTACGTATGAATGTATGCATGCAAGTATGTATATATCTATGTATGTACGTACATATGCATGTGTGTATGACTATGAATGTATGTATGCATTTGTGACGAATGTATGTATGTATGCATGTGTGTATGTGTATACTAATGCATGTATGTATGTAAGTGTCGATAAACAGTAAATATCCAACCTACGTAATTAATAATTGTTAGCAGACATAAATACGACATCAACTTAAGGACATTGCCATCTGGATAACGAACAAATGAACAGAAGAACATGTCGCTGAACGCAGAATATTAATCCATTTATGTGTATCTGAACATTTATATATCCCGTTCTAAGAACCATAAAGAGGAACATAAGATGTTGATAAAGGTTCGGGATGCATCCATCCATATGTGTACCTAAACGTTTATATAGCGCCTCCTAAGAACCAAAAAGGTGCTGTAACACGGCTTACCATAAGCTGAAAATATTTCTAGGTTATTTGCGGCCGTAAAGTTCGATGTTTTCGTTAAATCACTTGTGTCATAGAACTCTATCATAATTAATTGGGACGCGTATAAGTTACTGGGCATGAGGAATTCAGAGGTACCCCAAATATCTAAACTTTCGAAATACACGATCACTGAGTCGATATTTTCTATTATGAAAGATTTTATTCAACACCTTTCGAAAAGCATCTTTGAAATAATGTCTTTTATTTCATTTTCGTTACTCTTTGTCAAATAAAGAGCATTTAAGAAATAATAATATACTGTAAAACATTCCGAAGAAAATGCGAGGATTTTTAAAAATAATTTCGCGTCACTTTTGGTACGTACCCTTAAGGTTCGCCTCTTCTGATCATAGATAATGTCGACGGTATTGCACACCTCTTTTAAAGGAAGCATTCGCCTTATAAGTGAAAAAGGAGAACAACTGAAACTGATGTTGCAAATTGCTTATGCTTCTGTTATATGGCAAATACTGCCCTTAAAAGAGGTGTGTAATAACATTGTCTTAAATTGGGGTGAAGATCCTATTAACCTTCGCAGGACCAAGCGGGGTAAATAATTACCCCAGGGGTATTTGGATGTTGATTGCGGAGCAACTGTGGGGAGTTATAATTTGACGTTTCGTGTGTTTACAAGTTAATACCCCAGACATATTCTGACACCATAACCACCTTGATGTCATGTTGTGGGGAAAAGATATTTGAGTCCAAAGTGTCATGGAGTAAATATTTACCCCGCTTGGTCCTCGACGTCGTTATTTTTTCGAACATAGGAAAAAAATATTTTTTAAATATCTGAGCTCAGAAGTAACTTAAAATCATAAATAAAGTGTTGAATCTACCAAAGAATTAAGTTTTGATAGTAGCATAATTGTGGAGAGCCTACTTTCCAAGATGGCGGCCAATATGGCCGCCAAAACACAAAAATATGCATATCCCAGCTCATAGACAAGCTATAATAACAAGCGAAGTGTGGATTTTAGTATTTTCAAGGTCAGGGATTCGATCTATCGTAACGGCAATAGTATGAGAGTGTTAATTTCCAAGATGGCGGCCAATATGGCCGCTAAAACACAAAACTATGTGTATCTCAGCTCACAGGTAAGATACATTAATAAATAAAGTGTCAAATTTAGTATATTCAAGGCCAAGGAATTGATTTATCGTAGTGGCAATAGTGTGTGAGTGTTACTTTTTAAGATGGCGGTCAATATGGCGCCAAAACACAGAAATTTGTATATCTCAGCTCATATTTTGCTTTTGGCGGCCATAATGGACGCCATCTTGGATAGTAACGCTCCCATACTATTGCCACTATGAGAAATCGATACGTTGATCTTGAATGTATTAAATTTGACACTTATTTTGTTATTTTAGCTAAACTTACAGCTGAAATATGCATGTTTTGTTTCTGCGGCCACATTGGTCGCCCTCTTGGATAGTATCATCCCAACACTTTTGCTATTGCGAAAAAACGAATGTTTGACCTTGAAATTATAAAATTTGACACTTCATTTGCTATCGTAGCTTACCTAACAGCTAAGATATTTATATCTGTGTTCTGGCGGCCATATTGGCCGCCATATTGGAAAGAAACACTCGCACACTATTGGCACTACGAGAAATGGATTCCTTGATCTTGAAACTATTAAATTCGACACTTTATTTCTTACGGTAGCTTACCTATGAGGTGAGACATAAATATTTTGTTTTGGCGGCCATATTGGCCGCCATTTTGGATAGTATCAATCTAACACTATTGCAATTACGAGAAATCGATTTCTTAATCTTGAAACTATTAAATTTGATCCTTCATTTGTTATTGTAGCTTATTTTGATCTGAGATATACAAATTTTTGTGTTTTGGCGGCCATCTTGTCCGCCATCTTGGATAGTAGCATTCCTACACTATTGCCACTATGAAAAATCGATTGACTGACCTTAAAATAATTAAATTTGACGCTTCATATGTTACTGTAGCTTGCCTATGAGCTGAGATATGCATTTTGTGTGTTATGACGGCCATATTGGCCGCCATCTTGGAAAGTAACACTCACACACTATTGGCACTGCAATAAATCGATTCGGTGACCTTGAATCTATTTAATTAGACACTCTATTTGTTATGGTAGCCTACCTATAAGCTGAGATAGACATTCATTTGTTTAAGCGGCCATATTGGCCGCCATCTTGGAAAATAACACTCCCACACTATTTGGCACTACGAAAAATGGTATCCTTGGCCTTGAAACTATTAAATTCGACACTTCATTTGTTGCTGTAGCTTGCCTATGAGCTGAGATATGCATTTTGTGTTTTATGGCGGCCATATTGGCCGCCATCTTGGAAAGTAACACTCGCACACTATTGGCACTGCAATACATCGATTCGGTGACCTTGAATCTATTTAATTTGATACTCTATTTGTTATGGTAACTTAACTATGAGCTGAGATATACATTTTTTTTTGGATTTGGCGGCCATATTGGCCGCCATCTCGGAAAGTAACGTTTGCACCTTATTGGCACTACAAGAAATGGATTCCTTGACCTTGACACTATTAAATTCGATACTTCATTTGTAATTGTAGCTTACCTGTGAGCTGAGATATTACAAATTTTGGTGGGGTAAAAAATAATCCCGCTTGGACCTCGACGTATCGTAAAATGTTTTGGTCCTGCGAAGGTTAAGGGTGCGGGCCAAAAGTGACGCTGAATCATTTAAAAAATATTCGAACGGTGAGAACTGCTAAACTCCGCCACTGCTCATTACTCTGGCAGTGCCAGTCAAAAGCCTGGATGCGGGAGGAGGGCGACGCTAATGATCTTTACTATCACAGTGTCCTTAAACTGAAATCTTTATTATCACAAAGTGTCCTTAAACTGAAACTAGTACTACTACTAGCCTAGAGCAGTGCCAATCCCAAGCCTGGAGATAGGAGGAAGGCGACGCTAATGATCTTTGTTACGACACAATGTCGATAAACAGCAATTAAACAACCTCCATAAGTAACTGTTATCAGAGTAATGTACGACAGCAACATAAGGACATTGCCATCTGGATAACGAACAAATGAACAGGGGAACATGTCGCTGAAAGCAGAATAAATCCATCTATGTGGGTTCCCCCATAATTTCAACCTTCGAAATACACAAGTGGCCGAGTGGGTTGGTAGCCCGCTCTACACGCCGGCGGCCCGGGTTCGATTCCGGGTCGGTCGGTTTATCAGAGATTAATTTCTCGGATCTTTACTGCGGGTGGCTCGGTCGCAATATAAACGTGGAGTACAATACAATGCAATACAACACAACACAACTGGGGAGCGGTGGTATAGGGGTATGTTCGGTGCATTGCAGCTGGAGGGTTGCGGTTTCGAATCCACTTCAAAGCCGCCGCGTAGAAACCCTGGGCAAGTCCTTCACTCGCATTTGCTCATGCGCTTCGGCGTGAAACTCCGATTCAGCGTCCGCGCAGTAGTCGGGAGCGCCTCTGAATGGGCAATCTGGTAGGGGCGCTATAACAAGTGTTCAAATACAATACAATACAATCACTCTAGGAATCGATACTTTTTTAAGAAGGATTTTATTTAACACCTTTCGAAAAGCATCGTTGAAATAATGTCTTTTGATTCATTTTCGTTACGCTCTGTCAAGTAAAGAGCATTGCGATAGTATTTTTTTCATGATTTAGCGTCACTTTTTGAACGCACCCTTAATATTATCTGCCCATTTTGATCTAAGATAATGACGACGCAATTACACACCTCTTTTAAGGGTAGTATTCGCCCTATAACCCAACGGTACCAAAGGGTACAGATATTATACTTGGATTGGATCCACAGTTTAACGGCAGCTTTTGACAACATAGACCGTTGCCGCCGACAAAGATTAGTTTTGGCATAATATATTACTACTCTGATTAGAGATGTTATACTTATTTTATTTCACCACAGTTTAACGTCGTCTTATGACATCAAAGGCCGTTGACGACAATACGGAAAATATACAATACAATCAGAACCATAAACTTATAGCATCCGAACGACACCATTAAAGGTGTCAAACGGAGCTTTACAATTTCACTATAATATTCAATATTTATTAAACATAAAGTATTTCATCTAATACTGTCTGTGATCATTATGTCCTGACAAATTTCATTAACTAACAAATCATTCATGTATTAGAATTGATTAACCCTTCGGCTACCAAGGGGGGGGGTTGCCACCCCCCCTAGGTTTTATTCATTTCAAACTTTTTCCGTATGGAATAAAAATTTGACCTTTTAGGTAGCTGTAGGGGGTTCATTTACACACGTTTTGAGGTAAAATGTGAGATGATATCTCACACCGTTCAAAAGTTATAGCCAATATACCCGAGGCACCAGGGGGGTGGATACCACCCCCCTAGACTTTCGACTATATCTTATCCGTCATTTAATATTAAGAGACACAAATTATACCATTCTATAGAGGGAATGTGGGGCTACATTTCTATGGTCACTGAGTTGACCTGTGACAACCGGAAGTGCTCAAAATAAATAATAATACGCGTAATATGCGTGAAAAATGGCTGAATGGAAGGACTCCCCCCTTAGTTTTTTGTCTGTAGCATATTCATTTGTCTTCCTGGAAGAGAAACAAAGATACCATTCTTTAGAGGGAATGTAGGGCTTCATTTGCATACCTACATCTTTGTCTTTTGAATACCGGAAGTGATCAAAATAAATAATAATACGCGTAATCTGTGTGAAAATCGCTGAATACAGCATTACAACGTAAACCGATATATATGTATGGATATATATGTATGGATGTACATTTATACTATATAAACATGTGTAGGGATGATTTTGTGTATCTTTTATACATGGATTAGTTTCAAAACACACATAATCTTATATTTGTTTATCCAAAAAGTAGAAAATGTACGCAATTATATACAATATTGCTAATTAATGGGTTCCGTTGTTAAAAGTGATGTAATTTCGAGGTGCATTCACATAATGTACAACTAAATATACCATTCTGTGCAGAAATGAATGCTGAATCCATTGCTATATTACAAGTTATGATATATGAAACCAAACACGAAATCCAGGGGGGTGGTAACCACCCCCCTTGGTAGTCCGTGTTACAAAAAGCTTGGTAGCCCTAGGGTTAAGGTATTCCTTTAAACTGGTCATGTACATTAACCAAGCCATACCATTATGCAATATCGAAGAACTAAAGTTGAATGTTAGTAATATTGTAACATGAATATTCATTAACCAATAAGTAATGTTTATAATTTTCTAACATTGGGTTCTTGTTATTATGACATAACACATTTTAAACAAAAATCAACAGTTGAAAATATGTTGTCTATGGATATTTCAGTAAACATCATTGCAACACAGTATTGCAATATTATGCAACATAGTAGCTACTCTGACATAGTAACCAAACCAAACCATTTGTAATATATAATACTGAAGAACCAAAGTTAAATAATAGTAACCAGCATTGCAACCAACATTGCAACCAACATTGCATAATAGTAATATGGCAATATAGATATTCATTAACCAATAATTAATATTAATAATTTTCCAACATCAGAATTTTATTATAAATGTTATATGACATAACATATTTAAAAATTAACAATTGAAAAGATGTTATCTATGAGTGTTTTAGTAACCAAAATGTACACATACAACCTAAATTAAACTATAATAATCCAGTTACAACTTGTGAATCACAATAATGCATTTTTTATTTCAAAAATATAAGTGTAAAAAATATAAAATTTGATAGGATCAGTAAAATCCTTCAGGATCCAATGTCGCTACATCATGGTTGCAGTTAAGAGTCAATAATAATCGTATTGGTTGTTTTCTTGTATCAAGCAGCGATTGGATGTCCTTCGATCAGAACGCCACCTGGTGGGTGGGTTCGCTACAACGAACAGGTGGCCGTTCTTGGCTGCGAACACCTGACGGACACGTGGGAGGTCGTCTGCCGAGGGTCGTTCTGGGAAGGAGAAATCAGGAACTGCATCATGGGTAACGGTCTTCAGATTGTGCATGGGCAGGGAGCGATTACTATTAGTATTTATAATTATTATTGTGATTATTTTTATTATCATTTATCATCATAATCATCATCATAATCATAACCATTATTATCGTCATCGTCATCGTTCTTATTATCGTCATCACCGCATTTTCACCATCATCAATGATTATTAATTATTACTAATTAGTTACTTCTATCGCACCGGAATCTAATGCACAAGGCATTAACCATGTCGCACCAAAACCCAGCCATTATCAGGTCACTATTATCTAAAAGATATGTCAGTAATACATATATAGGAAGCCCCATCTATTCTTATAAACCTTTGAATCAATAAACTACGGCGTTTCATAATGATATAGCATTAGTTAAAAACGTTTTAAAGGTGTCGAAAGAGTGAATTATATGAAAACAACGACTGCCGATTATATATAGAGCAATGAAGCCCAATATTTAAGGTGTCTATTATTATTATAATTTTTTAAAACTGTTCTCACAGTACTGTTCGTGTGGCACTATACAGAATCTCTCATCTGCCTTCATTTTCATGGCAAATATTACACACTATTTTGACCTATATCACCTTTCGTAGCCCATGGCAAAATAAATGAAGCCAATCGAGATTATATAGCGCCGGTTAGGATAGGATCCACAGTTTAACGGCAGCCTATGACAAGATAACATAGGCCGTAGCCGCCGACTATAGCGCCGGTTGGTAACGTTTAAGGTTTATAACGAACACAATGGTTGACACCAATTTGCGGCTGCCAGGAGCATTGAAGTTTACGATACCTTTTTCTTACAATCTACTATGACTATAATAAAGACCAGATACATCTCATAATAATTATGTAAGTCGCTTTTCATTAATGGGCGTGGTCAACGGCATGGCTGTCATTACATTGTATCCATGAGGATCCTGAGTGGCCGAGTGGGTTGGTAGCCTGCTCGTCACGCCGGCGCCCCGGGTTCGCTTCCCGGTCGGGTCGGTTTATCAGAGATTAATTGCTCGGATGGCTCGGTATTGCACCCAAATATAAACGTGAAGTACAATACAACACCCAATGGCCTAACACATCACAATACAACTGGGGCGCGGTGGTTTAGGGGGCCATCTGCGGTGCCTTGCAGCTGGAGGGTTGCAGGTTCTAATCCACCTCAAAGTCGCCGCGTAGGAGACCCTCTGGGCAAGTCCTTCACTCGCAATTGCTCATGCGCTTCGGCGTGAAACTCCGATTCAGCGTCCGCGCAGTAGTCGGGAGCGCCTCTGAATGGGAATCTGGTAGGGGCGCTATAGCAAAATGCTCAAAATACTGAATACAATATACAATACATTAAATCAATAAGATGTCCTGAAACACTGAACACAAGATTCTTTTAGTGGGCTGCGTAAGTGTCAGCGCCTTCGACAGAGCCTAAGCAGTGACCCATTGATCCCATTGATCCCTGTGGACTCGGAAGGCGGAGCTCTATGCTGATCTGCGTATTAAACAACGCTTATCTGACTCCATGCAGCAAGGTTAAAGACGATTAATGTATGTATGTATGTATGTATGTATGTATGTATGGGCAATGTATGTATGTATGTATGTATGTATGTATGTATGTATGTATGTATGTATGTATGTATGTATGTATGTATGTATGAGCATGTATGTATAGCGGGCCTACGCGATTTCTACTCAGAGGCGCTCCCGACTACAGCGCGGACACTGAATCGGAGTTTCAAGCCGGAAGCGCATGAGCAATTGCGAGTGAAGGACTTGCCCAGGGTCCCTACGCGGCGGGTTGAGGGGATTCGAACCCGCAACCCTCCGGCTGCAAGGCAACGAACATACCCCTACACCACCGCGCCCCGTAATAATGGTGGCATGAAAAAGGGGGAACGTTCCAATGTATGCATTTATCGAGTATTCTTTCTCCGTGTTTTTCAGACTTTTTCGAAGAAATTACCAGCAGCGCTCGTCAATCAAAGAGCCCCTTTTTTAATGCCGTTGATTTCTCTGTGCAATCTGTGACTTTTCGACTTCAGATTTATCCTAGTTTTGACTATACTTCTATGTTGTGTAGAGCATTCCGAAAGCCTTCTGTGTTTCCAATGTTCCAATGATAAATTTTCTGTGGCAGCATATTCCGCCGCTCTAGACATAATTCTGTGGTGGATAGCCTTTGCGAATGCGCAACCTTCGATCACGTATGCGCAATCAAACCCGCATGCTTATTTTCACGACATGCTTAAAAGGGCTGAATTATTCTTGGAACAAACCTTTAATCGTCAACAGTTCGTTGCATCTTACCAATTATTGGCGTCGTTAGGGTCCGTTAGGGTTAGGGTTAGTGTTGTCATTAGAAAACATGGCAAACAATCAACCGTCGCAATAGCAATTTCTGCATGCGTTGCGTGGCGGGATCTTCCGCCGCAAAAGCACAACGCTTCTTTAATATGCGTCTTCGCGGACTCCCTTATTGTCGATCGACCACAGTTGGCATGGAATTTGGCTTGTACAACGATTTTGTATAATGGTACCGATCCCATCCGGTGATTGAAATTCTGCAAATTGTAATTGCAATGACACATTAACATGGCGCTTGTTACAACGGAAATCGAGGATCGAAGAAAATGGTTAACAAGCGCTTACATGGTGGTAACAATAACAATAATAATAAAAAATAATAATAATAATAATAATAATAATAATAATAATAATAATAATAATAATATTAATAATTATTATAATAATAATTATAATAATAATAATAATTCTTTTTAATGAAGCGCTGTACATGTACATGTTATGACGATTAAACAATTCACAAGAACACAAATCACAGAAGAAATAAATCAACAAAGTTGCAGCCATGCAAGGCGCAAGCTCATTGTACTTTTGCTGCCACCTTGGGAATGAAGGTATGAGTTAAACCCATGGGGTCCTTACGGGAATTGAACCAGGTCCGTGAAAACTTCAGGCAAGGGTGTTATATCAAGCATTAGCAATTTACGAACAGCATGCATACTAAACTATTCAGGTAGCAATAGCAAACACGAGTTCTCTTAAAACTGTTCAGGAAACTGTAACAGTGTGATTGGGTGTCTGGTCACACGTTATGTTTAGCCAATCGGCCACATTGTCTCATCATTATATAGCATCAGATAGCCACGTTTTGAGGGTGTCTAAATGAATGGATGGATCCATGGTTTAACGATATCTTATGACAACAAAGACCGTTAACATCGAAAGAAATTATTTTCGCTTAATACAGCTAGTAGTAGTATCAGTTTAACAACGCTGAGTGCTGACAAAGATCATTAGGGTCGCCCTCCTCCTTCATCCGATCTTGGGACTGGAACTGCCTGGGAGTATAAGGCACGGTCGCACGGCTGAGTTCTAATACAGCTCAATTAAATATGTCAGACATCTACGTATAATTATCAGAACTGTAATAGAGTTTCATTAGGTGTGTTGAAAGACAGCGCTCTAACCAATTGGTGGATGGATGGAAGAAACCATTGTTTAACGAGGTATTCTAATAACAAAGGCCGTTCACGTCGACTGACATCATTTTGAACAGTTACTACAGCTAGCTTGGCAGTATCTGCAAAGTAGACACATTTTAGCGTTTAAGCGAAAATCTGCTATATTTAGCGACGTTTATAACGGATTTAAAGGTGTCGAAGCTAATCGTAATATTTATCAATAGTTACCAAGATGTAACGATATCTCTTGCCTTGTCTTTGACGCCAATAAAAAGTTTTCCGTACAAATCTCACTGTACATATTTTACGCTGGCGATTGAACGGAATGTTGATCACACGCGCAATTTCCTAGCTTAATTGCTGTTTGACGACGTTGTTATAGCAAAGACGATTAACGTCGCCCTCCACCTTCTCCACGATTTGGACTATCACTACGAAAGTGCAGACAATGGCGGAATTAAGCTTATCCATTATGCATTCCAATGTTTAACTACTTCTTATTGATACAAATGCCTTTGGCGTCGTCAAAGTTTTTGATGTATTTCAGTTCATTTTCGTTTAAGTTTTTTCATCAGTTTTCTTTCTTTTCTCGTCATTGATTACGTGTCTGTCACAGGTTGTTGAGACGGCGATATTTGACAAAATTTAATGCATGTGACACTGGCAAAGAACATACTATCAATATCTTTGATTAATTCAGCAAATTATTTAGAGTTGAACGAAATCTATTCTTTAGTAAGAAATTATAATTATAATTAACAAATGGCAAATTGAGTATGCTATTGAACACAGAGGAAGATTTGATAAATTTATTCAGCCCTTGGGTTTTTGTATCAATAGATATAATAAGAGCAAGACACTATGTTAATAACCTACCTTTTTATTATTATTAATCCAATATTTAACGACATCCTATAGCTACAGGGCTGTTGACGTCTTTAAGTTTTTGATGTATTTCAGTTCATGTTATTGTAATGTTCTCATAAGTTTTCTTTTCTTTCTTTTCTCGTCTTTGATTCCGTTTCTGATAGGATGTTGACGTATTTAAAGTTTCTGACGGATTAAGTTCATTTTCGTATAGCCTACTGTCTATCATCAGTTTGCTTTCTCTCTTCTTGGTTTGGATTCCATTTCTGATAGGATGCTGTGACAGGTGATTGTTGTCAATCTCTTATTCATATAAATCATTATATACTGTTTTCTGGTCAATCTTATTAACAATATTTGAGAGAATATCACATTGATCTATCTAAATTACCATCAAACTATCACTATTACATTTACAGGAGATGCTCAATATTCATTATCCATCAGTCATAGTACATACAGATTCAATTAACAATTTCAACATGACAATCAACGTTTCAATATTATTCAATATTGGTTTATGTATTACAAAATTAGCTCAAAAATGAATCGTATTCATCAACAAACACAAACCAATTTTAAGCAATAACTAAGGACCAAGAATATTAGAAATATTATTAAGCATCAGTTTTATCCAATACGAAAAGAAGAAGAAAAAATCACATTATAAGTCCATACATTTAACATTATGAACAAACCAATTAACATGTTATAAACACGGAACATTATTATAAAAAGAATAATAACCTACCGGTTATTGAACTCGTTTGTATAGCTTACGAAACTAGCATTTAAAGGTGTCTAATTGAGACAAATATTTCAGTTGATATCTTGTGGCTTTCAGCGCCGATACGTCGACATTAAGGTATGTTGAATTTTTAAGCTAAATTCTGCGATTGGCGAATGCATAGCTTAAAATACAACAATTTTAAGGATGCATAATTGAGTTTGGTATTTCATACTACAAGTTTGCCCGTCCTAAGACGGCTGAGAAGAATTTTAAAAATCAACCGTCGGTCCGTATGCCCTGTGGCTGCGTGTTTGACAGCACAACAATAGACTAACGAGAACCCCAACTTTGAATCTACGCGACGGTTTAAAAAACGTAAGAGAAGAAACGGTGGGGTTTGGGAAGTCGTGTGTGCACCTCTGTCGATTTAAATATCTCCAAAGATGACGCATTCTTCACGTGATCGGAAAAACTGTTCCACGCAGTGGGTTCCCGTGACAGAGAAGGAACTGTCACCAAAACTCGTAGAAGACCACAAGACCTGTAGTTGATTTTTCCATGAGAATCGTAGCCAATGGTAAACAATATTTCGTAGTAATAAAAGCAAGTTCAAGCATTCACCTTAGAGGCTTGTCCACAACGGATGAGCGGACTCTTAAACACCTTTTTTATCGTTCCATTTATTTATAAATAAAAGCAGGCTAAGAGTTGTAACAATTGTTTTGATGCATGTATCGGATTCTTGTAACAGAGCCAAAAGGCCTTCCTGGATGTAAGGATCCAGAGTTTAACGACATCTTGACAATGTGGCAACAACGACCACTGACGTCGACAGAAATTAGTTTGAACAGTTCTCACAGTTCCACTGGCTTAATGCAGGACTATGTTTTCTAGTGGAAGATTTAATACATATCGGATCTTCTACGTTCACTTAGTTCGGCGATTATCACAATAATTAAAAGACGTGTGTAATTATTTTGAACAGGAAGTTCTCACCGCTCTACTAACTGTGGCATAATGCAGAACTGTTAAGGATTATTCAAATTACAGAATTGCGCTTCTGCTTTCTTTTATAGGGCAAATATCACACTTAAAAGTGGTATGCAATTTATTATTTGAACAGTTCTAGCTGTTCGTATGATATCATACAAAACTGTTCTACTTCTTTCATTTATAGGGAGAATATCACACTTAGACGACGTGTTCAATTATTATTTTCGAAGAGTTCTGACAGCTCCTTCACCATAATAGAGCTCTGTAGTTGTTTGCTGTTATTGTTTCCGAAGTTTCTTTTATACGTCTTCTCGAACTCCCTTCTTGTCTTTCGACCCTACTCTGAATGGAATTTGTTTTGCACAGCGATTTTGCATAGTAGCGACCCCATCGGCTGACTGGTATTGTGTAAACTGTAATTGCAATGATACATTAATAGGGCGCTTCTCCAAGAGAGATTCATCAGAGGCGACCCAGACCTTGTGACGGAGAACTGGGATCGAACAAAATTGTTATCAAACGCTTAAGGAAGAGAAAGAAAGAAAGACCACGGAATTTATGTCGTAAGATAATAGGTTACCTATTAACCCCTTACCCCAGTAACTGTGCAACCGGGAATAATATGGATAGAAAATTTGGTAATGGTAATTCCTAAGCTGAAAACGAAAGAGCACGAATGACTGAGTCTTAAACACCTTTAAGTCGCTGCTCAACGTCGCTATATAAAGTTATATTTTCGTCTAGCTTCTGCTGTCGAACAGGAATATCAATTTAAAGGATGCTATAATAGATTAGCAATTTCAAGTGAATTATAATCATCTTTATTGTCAAATCGGCTACAACAGTTTACTAAGGACTCACTTGTACGTACAACATTACCTGCATGTAACAAATGATGCAAAATTTTCTTGAATTCGATTAAAGGCTGTACACACTGTGTCATAACAAAGATGATTAGCGTCGCCCTCCTCTTTCCTTCGCTCTTTGGAACTGGTACTACCGGAGTAAGTGCATTGGTAGAATTCAGCTTTTCCATATATGTATTCCAGTGTTTAACGACGCCTTATAGCTACAAAGGTCGTTGACGTCTTTAAAGTTGTTGCATCTTCACCTGGCGGCTGACTATCCGCGCCTCAGATTCACATTTCGGTGTGACCTTGCACGCGTTACAAATTTATTTAATAATAATAATGTATTTCAGTTCATTTTCATATAGCTTTTGTCATCAGTTTTCTTTCAATTCTCTCGTCATTGATTCTGATAGGTTGTTGAGACGGCGATATTTCAAAAGTGGTTGTTGTTGATCTTTTATTATACACAGATTCATATTATTTTAGCATATCTATATATCGGAATATGTATGGCATATTTTCGAGGACGGCTGAGGACAGGACATGTATGGTGGCATGCACGCTGGCAAAGAAGGGAACAGAAATAGCTTACATTAAGGGAACAGAAATAGCTTACATTAATTCAGCACATTATTCAGAGTTAAAGGAAATATTTACAGCAATTAATTACTTCTGGAGGGTTCACGACCCTAACTGTTCCCACCCGTCTAACCTCAGTTAAACCACGCCTAGGAACAAGAGCCTGAATGCACCTCTGTGCAACTGAAACACGATATTCTCTCGTATTTACACAATCCAGTCAACATAATATTATATCATTAGATCAATAACATAAATATGGCGTTTCAATGTAATAAGTTCTATAGGACAGTGTTGGTATTTTTTAAATCGTGGTTTTACATTTTCAGTAACATAACGACGTTGAAATTTAGTAGGCGAACAGTTCTTTAAACTTTTAATTAATATCAGACATATAATTATTGAAGCGTGACGAATATGCAACTATTTTAACGAGTTACTATTCGTCTATTCTAATTGTTATTGTTATTGTAATTGCAAATTTATATAACGCCACCTGAATATAGACTCACCAGAGGCCTTCCAGACAAAACATAACGAGACCACGATCGAACAGAATGGTCTTCAAGCGCTTCCTGAAAGAAGGAAAGAGAGGTCGAGAAGTTCATCTCTGAGGATTTTATACAATTTATTCCCGGACGATATGGGCCGACCACAGTAAGACTGGTTTGCTGGGCTGTGGAAGTCCTGGTCGGTGGAGCAACCAAGCCATCAAACCATGCGTGGCAGAGCGGATAAATATGCGACAAGGTGTGGCAGATACTGAGACACAAATCTCCTTGAGATAAGATGTAGCTAGACATTTGTGCATCAAGACCATAAGCTCAGTGCTTTCATACTAAACTCCACATGGACCACACATAAGTAAGTAAGTAGGTAGGTATATTCTTTATTAACTAATTGCCAATCGCACTTTGGTGTACATACATCTTATAAACCCAGTTAAAAGGTATATAGCATCGTGACAAAAAACGTTTTTCGCATCAAGTAAGTTAGTAAGTAAGCGAGAATATCTCTTAATAAACCATATGCCAACCACACCTAGGTGCAAATCAGTATAGTCATTATAGTCCCGTATATATATATCTAAGAAAGTCAGCCAGTCTTGATCAGACCTTATACATCATCCTAGTGATGAAAGTTTTACGCATCAAATTATCTGCGGGAGGAATAATACGGTCCTGATTTCGGGGGCGGAGGGAATACTTAGAAGTTTTAATACGGGGAAGCAATTCATGCAAAACATGCCCATTATCCACCAGGATCGATGAAAAATGGCGGGAATCAGCCTTCATGCATAACACCACTACTTCCCGTACTCCGGCAGTGCCAGCCCAAGTTTGGATAAAGGAGGAGGGCGACGTTAATTATCCTTGTTATTGCAGCATCGTGAAACAGCAACTAACTCAACGTGACCAACATTCCGTTCAATCGCCAGCGTAAATGTGTAAGGCTATCTAATGCAGCAAGATTTGAACGAAAATATTTGCATTGACGTCCATGGCCTTTGATTCCAAGAGACGTTCCTCCGCGCTGGTAATTATTCTTAAATGTTACAATCTTCTTAGACACCTTTAAATCGCTTGCAAACGACGAAATATATACGAGATTTTAGTTTTATAGCCAATCACTTGATCCAGGCCGAGATGGCGGCAAGCTCTCCCACGTCGGCGGTGTAGAGTAGGAACAACAGCGGTCCGAGCACGGAGCCTTGCTGTACCAATGATCCCAGGTTTACATAATTGGTACATAGTCTGTATTCAGCGACACTTGGTCAAAACGAAGCTGATTATCCTCGTCTTTATATCTAGGTTTGGTCCTTGTACCACCTGAGATGACGACAGTGTGGCGGAGTTTTGGGAACGAATCGCAATCGTAAACGCCATATTTGTAAAGCGCCACTTGAAAGCTAAGCGCAGGGCACCAGCTTATTCACGAGCGCTGAATGAACGTGATTGGTGAATGCATAACTGGAAAGTAATTAAAGGCAGAGATGTGCCACGTACATGGTTTCAGGTTCAAGTACAAAAGCCAAGTACAACATTTTCTGATCAACTGTTTCTGCCATGATCTTTTATTTCGTGTACAGTGATAATGATAATGATATTGTTAAATATCTAACTTGTTGTTAGTTAATTTAGTTGTGTTATTTGATTGCTGTTTATGTACTTGTAATTTTGACTGCAAATGATTCAATAAACTCAAACTCAAATGATATCCAGCGGGTTGCAGTATTCAGTCGAAGTCTACGGTGTAGTGTTCATGAATAATATTACATATACACAAAACAGTTTTGATAATCCTCCACTTCTTTTTAATTTTCTTTGCCCCGTTGACGATTTTTTTGAACGTGTTTCTGCCCTTGCTTAATGGCGCAGGGGCTGCCAGAGGTCTATCTCTCTCTCCGCTTCATCTTTCCTGTTAAAGACCGTACGAATCTCACAGTGGAATTAGCTAGGTGGCGCATCTGGTTCGGACATTTTGAAGCATATTTTTGTCCTGATGGAGATTTTAACCCTGCGATCCGATATGAGAGAGTCCAGGACGCTAACCAATGCGCTAGTATGGATTTGGAAAATAGGACGAAACTTATCGAAGTTCTTGTACTTGGTCATTGCTGTCATATTCTCCTGTTTCTCGGCGACTTAGTGTGTTGCATGCAATAACCAATGAGTTGGTTAGTTGCTGTTTAACGACGTTGCGTCATAACAAAACGATTAGCGTCGCCCTCCTCCTTTCTCCAGACTTGAGATTGGCACTACAATATGTGGGATAGTGGCGGTGTTAAAACAATTATTGGCCTTCATTAATAATCATCAGTCTAATGACATCTTATGGCAACAACGACCGTTAACTGACAGGATATTGATCAGTTGGTGTGTGAAACTGACGCCAGTCTACTAAAGGCAGTGATAAGGTACGATTTTTCCGGCGTGTTACGTTCACTTTCCACCAATAGACCACTGTCATTATAATTTGCACCCCCGGCCTCATGATTTCACTACTTTTGCCGGCAAGGGATGATCGAAAAAATTTCATACCTAGAGTACTATAATGGGATGATTTCTAGGCTAACACTAACTAAATAGAGATGATGCTATTTAGCTAAGGAGGAGCTAACTCTAACTAAAGGAAGGAAGAGGAAGATACATTTTAAATGTTTTAATACAAAAGAATGAAAAGTCAACACTTACAAAATGAACGAAACAAATGATCTTCGTCAGTCACGATGCTTGTCCTCTAAGGATGGAACCCCGACTGCGCTGAATCCGTTAGGGACTCTCTACCTTAAAGTGGTATCCAGGAGCCTAAGATCACGTGACGCTACCTGTGTCAGTCCGGGGTTGGTTGGGACGCTGACAGGACATTTGTCACCCGGACTCAGCCAATGAAATACTTCCCAGATATGAGCTATCCGTGAATACAGCAAGGGAGCTAATGAATTATTAATTAAGCTGAGGTTAAATATAGATCTGGGAACGCCTATTTTGGAACTAGCTTAACCGAATACATTATGCGATATGTTGACTCATGATTTAGCTCCAATATAGTACTTTATGGGTGTATTAGGCTGAAACAATCATCTTTCTTTTAGCAATAGGTCCTCAGTCATTAATACATCTCCTAACCCTCATATCTATTTGACTACTTACTTTTTGTCTGTTAATTTTGTACCGTGGTGTTGCGTTTGCATGTCAACGACATTTGCCTGATGTGTAAAGGATAGTAGTAGTAGTAGTAGATAAAACATTATTAATTGACCGTCAGTCTCATACTTATTTAGCGTTGGATGACAACGTTTTAAAGGTGTCTAAAAGGAGAGCGCAATTGGCTACCGTGGTCCATGCTTAGGCATGCTAGAAACATTAGCGACTAATTCAAACATTTATAACAGAAATTCAAGCTAAGTGTGTAAACCATTAGCGAAGCCAGGAAACAATTTCAAGGTATTCCATTGGACAGGGTCGCAAAAGTTTTTTTTGTATTTTGCGTACAAAAGCATACAAATGTTTTTGGGCAATTTGTCTTAGGGGTTGAACTCATAAACCCCCTAAATACCCACGTGGTGTAAACATTATTCGTTTGGCCTAGACACCCAACATGAAATAACGATAATTTTAGTTATATATGTATATACATATGTATATGTATGTATATACAATTATGCCTATTTAGGCTATCTAATCAGCATAATTATATAGATAGAGCTACGGCGGAACATGAACAGAACGTGGCATATTTATGAATATTCGGCGTCTACATCTGTGTATAACATTAAGAGCGATCAATTACTTCTCATAGATTCTGTTTATTATTAAGATACAAAATTGACATACCGCAACTTGTTTTTACATGGGATAATGAAGAGTTTCCTTCCGCTTGCAATGGCACGATTATTTTGTATTATTTTATAACCGATGACCGTGACACCTCTAAAACCTGTTCATCGACGCTACATATAAACACTGACTGCAAATTTATTTTGTGGATGGTGTTGGCTACTTCGTGATGTCGATGTTAACGCCTAACTTGCGATCAATTAATATTAACGGGTGCTATATAAGTCCTCTGAATGAATGGATTAATGAATGACTGAATGAATGAATGAATGACAGAATGAATAAATGATAACAAAATATTTAGTAATTGAGTTGAATTTATTCTATGCTGAAAACTGCACATAAATAATTTCAACTGTCTTTGAATGCAGTAAAATAATTATAATTGATTTTCAACTGATTCGACATATACATGTTGACCATTGGTGTCCTCTGTGTTGACAATCCCGTGTTTATTCCCGCCTCATTCGGTTATTTTTTGGAGCCTGCTGCGGGATAAGTTAGTCATGGTCACGGGTTCTATTTTCTAGGCTAATTATTGTCAGTAATTTCACAAATTCAAAAATGAATCCGATTAAAGCTAAAGTAAGAATTAAGATGGAGCAGCAAAGACTGATTGATAGCTTGCTCCATATTCGGCTTTTTGTGCTTGTGTGTTTTGTCTGTCCATCTGTGTGTCTGTGCGCGTGTGTCTAATTGTCTGTCCCTTCGATGGCTGTCTGTCTGTTTGTTTGTCGGTCTGTATCTGTGCGTCTGTGTGTCTGTGCTTCTTTCTATCTGCTTGTGAGTCTTTCTGTATGTGTGTCTGATTGTATGTCTCGCTATACATAACTAAGAGTACTAAAGTGTAAAGTCATCATCGTTATCATCATCATTATCATCGTTGTCGTCGTCATCGTCATCATCATCATCATGATCATAGTAATAATAATCATCATCACAATCATCATAATCATCATCATCATCGTCATCGTCGTCGTCGTCATCAACATCATCATCATCATAATCATACACAGACAATCTTCTGCGAGCCCAGTAGTCAATGGGTCACTGCACAGGCTCTCCCAGAGGCGTTGGCACTTATATGTAAGTAGATCAAATGATATGTCATTTGAAAGGTCTTACATAGTAGAATCTCATGGGAGAATAAAGTAAATTTTGATTTTTGGCGACAAAAGCCTACCTTTGCTGTGGTGGGTCACCATTCGTTCATTTACAACTCCATAATGTTACGTTACACTGCATGTCAACATGACTGTTGTTTCAGTGGCTTCGCATTCTTCCACTGTTCTAATGCATCCTGGAAGCATCTTCAAGATGAACTCAGGTAATGGGTCGGGTCAAAATTCAGGTCAGATCAAAGGTTAAATCGGTTGCAGCCATAGGCCGAGCAATCATCTCATGGCATCAAAGACCGTTGACGTCGATATGATATTTTATTGACGATTTAGTGCCAATTTTTATTTATTATTCTGCACTAATGTGAGTGAGGGTCAACTCCTTAGCTCCCCAAAAGCAAGCTGCCTTTGCACCCATCAACGCCTTTGTCTCCTCTAGAATCGACTTCGGCAATGCTATTTTCTTCTCGTAGCATAAGCCTTTCAGAAGCGCTCCCAGTGCGAGGTACTCCGAGAGAAACGGAAGGTTTTAAGGTGAGAGAAAGAGGAAGATATGCTGCCAGAGAGGATTGTAGAGCGCAGAGAAGGAGGAAGTCCATTCCATAAAGAGGGACCTATGTATGCACACAAAGGATTTGGATTGAGTCATTGTGGTCCTAACACGGGGAACGAAAAGGTCAAGCCGGTTAGAGGATCTGAGAGGACGCTTTGACGTAGCAGAGAGGGAGCGGAGAATTTGGTGACAAAGATATTTTGGAGTAAGACCCAGTTGAGATTTGAGCATAAGAATGAGAACTTTGAATTGGATGCGCACAGAGAGAGGTAGTATCTCTGCGTCTCTCTGCCTCCTCTATTCCTGGTCGCAGGTTCCTCCGATCAGCTGCATATGGTATCCTTGTCGTCCCTTAGGCTCGGCCGACCACTACCTAGCACAGAGGTTTTTCCATTGTTGGCCCTGTAACCTGGAATAGTCTTCCTTTTAAAATCAGAAGTGAGGCAATCAGTCTGTCGCCTTCCATGTTCCGCTAGTGCTTGAAGTCTGTTTCGTTTGATCGTGTGTCCTTGGTTGGGATCTGTGTTGATGAGTTTCTTCTTAAAGTTGCGCTTTACAATTCTCACTGATGTTACGATATGTTATGTCACGTTATGTTTATGTTGTGTTATGCTACGTTATGTTACGTTATGTTATGGTTATGTTATGTTATGTTTATGTTGAGTTATGTTACGTTATGTTACGTTATTTTATGTTTATGTTAAGTTATGTTATGTTATGTTAATGTTATGTTATGTTATGGTATACTATGTTTATGTTATGTTATGTTTATGTTGTGTTATGTTACGTTACGTTATGTTATGTTTATGTTATGTTATGTTATGTTATGTTTATGTTGTGTTATGTTACGTTATGTTACGTTATTCTATGTCTATGTTATGTTATATTATGTTATGTTATGTTATGGTATGTTATGTTATGTTTATGTTGTGTTATGTTACGTTATGTTATGTTATGTTTATGTTATGTTATGTTATGTTATGTTATGTTATGTTATGTTTATGTCACGTTATGTTTATGTTGTGTTATGTTACGTTGTGTTACGTTATGTTATGTTTATGTTATGTTATGTTATGTTTATGTTGTGTTATGTTACGTTATGTTATGTTTATGTTATGTTATGTTACGTTACGTTACGTTACGTTACGTTTATGTTATGTTATGTTATTTTATGTTATGTTATGTTATGTTATGTTATGTTATGTTATGTTATGTTTATGTTATGTTATGTTATGTTATGTTATGTTATGTTATGTTATGTTATGTTATGTTATGTTTATGTTGTGTTATGTTACGTTACGTTATGTTATGTTTATGTCATGTTATATTATGTTATGTTTATGTTGTGTTATGTTACGTTATGTTACGTTATTCTATGTTTATGTTATTATGTTATGTTATGTTATGTTATGTTATGGTATGTTATGTTATGTTTATGTTATGTTATGTTTATGTCACGTTATGTTTATGTTGTGTTATGTTACGTTGTGTTACGTTATGTTATGTTTATGTTATGTTATGTTATGTTTATGTTGTGTTATGTTACGTTATGTTATGTTTATGTTATGTTATGTTACGTTATGTTACGTTATGTTATGTTTATGTTATGTTATTTTATGTTTATGTTATGTTATGTTATGTTATGGTATGTTATGTTATGTTTATGTTATGTTATGTTATGTTTTCGTTATGTTATGTTTACGTTATGTTATGTATATTTGTATGTTATGTTACGTTATGTTATGTTATGTTTATGCTATGTTATGTGTATGTTATGTTTATGTTATGTTATGTTATGCTATGTTATGCTATGCTATGCTATGCTATGCTATGCTATGTTATGTTATGCTATGCTATGTTATGTTATGTCTTGTGGTTGCCACGTCCGTTATAGTCGACCTAAGCTTAACGTTGTTGATAAAAACCGTGGCGTTTGAATGGTAACGCAATAAAATTCTGCCATATTAATAGAACGAGTTAAATGCTTAAAAGAGGTAGCTAAGAAACCATTTATTTTTAATTCTTCATTTTAACATCTCATGGCGGAATATCCTTTTTCTTCTTCCTACTTCTTCTTCCTTCTTCCTCTCCTTCCCTCTCCATCTATTTCTTCTTCTTTCATCTTCTTAATAGTGTCTTTCTACTTAGCAGGAGCTGCAGGATCAGATGATAAATACCTTTCCCCATCAATTGACGTTACTGGACAGAGCTCGTGAATAAGCTTGTGCCCTGCGCCTAGCTTTATAGCAACGCTTTGGAAATTAACGTTTTACGATTACGACACTGAATGAAATGCGTTAAATGAATCTTTCAGTGTTTGTGGCTCTGATCGTTGTCATCGTGTCAGCCACAATCAGCGTCTGCGTTCTCGTCACTGGACTATTCGTCTTCAAAAAGTCAGTAGGCCTACGCACTTCAATTAATTAATTAATTAATTAATAAGTAAGTAAGGGAGCAAGTACATAAAATGATACGGTTATTCGTCAATTCATAGCACACAAACAATAATAAGTCCACACATATGCACACACAAATACACAGACACACACACAGGCTACAAACATGCATACAAACATACATATTATATGCATGCATACATGCATGCATTCACATAATATATATATATATATATATATATATATATATATATATATATAATCAATCAACCAAAAACTTTTTATTAAAGTCGTATCACGATAAAACATTAAAACATGAGATCTCACAATTGACAACAAGAGGAGTCCCAGAAGGGATCAAGATCCTACTAACCAGGGACACCTAGATTAACATACCAAAAGTCTGAAGTAGTGACAGCACTGTCAAAGCCCTGACTAACAACACAACCACAAACTTCATAAATAGTAAAGATAACAGCGCGGTACTAAATGAATGATCAACTAAATACATACTAGGGTGCTCCAAAATGTAATGTATTTCCCGAAAGTTCCAAAAAGTATTGCTCCAAGGCGATTTTCCCATTCCATTTATCACTTTGTTCAACTGTACCAATTTTCAGACCAATTGAAGAAGGTTAAGCCTTGCCCCCGGCACAAAAATGTTAAAATATGTGAAAATATGGGAATTTGCTTCAAAATCGGCAATATCATGGAGAAAAACGTAATTATTTTCATGATGATTAACTTCTTTTGTGAACTATTGTGTGCAGAGGTGTAGTATTGGTACTTGTACTTGTACTCAAGTGCAACTTGAGTACAGTCAGTACTTGAACTTGTACTGGAGACCTAAGTACTGGAGACCTAAGTACTTAGACACAAATGACATTTCTACAGGCACTCGGATACTTTACCAGTAAGCTTTGTCTTTCCTTTAAGTCATTAATTCTTACGTTCTGGATATTGAATATTCTGGCAGTTATGTATGGACCGCATCTTGATCAGAATTTCTTCCGGTTGTCTTGCTAAAATAGAGGCCACGGACGGTGATAATGCTAACAATAAAAATACTAATATTCCTAGAGCTGTTAAGTTTGGTTATGAATTATGATAATTTCACTCTCAAGGGAAATGCTACTTCTGCTAAGTGCAAGTTTTGTAGTAAGAAAACTATAATTCAGAAAACAACTGGCACAACATCAAACTTTGTTAAACACTTGCAAAACTCCATACGGAGAGGTGAGCAGTGAGTAACAAACCATTTGAACTCTATCGAGTAATGCAAATGTTATAAGTCGTCGAACTTTCTCAGCACCATACGAAAGCTGCGATAAGGAAACCAGCTTATTCTACCGAAATAGTGCATTTTATGAATTGTATTATAGTAAGAAACCATTGAGCTTATACATGGAATTCATGTGTGAATGGGGCTCACTTATGAAAATTGTGAGTTTTCTATGTTCCTCTATGTTATATGTTCCTCTCGAAAGAGTCTTCCGCTGTGTGGAAGGAAACATGGTATATCTGTATCAAAACGCGCTTAGTTAGGCCACTTAGGTAGTCATTTGCGAATCATTTTTCTGTTTTACGTAAAACGCTAATTAAGGCATTTTCTTTGTGTTGCTCAAATAGTCAAAGACTGCCTACAACTATAGTATGTTCCTATTTAATTTGTGCAGATATGATTATGTCTTATGTGAATGAGACATATGCTTTGTTGGGGATCACATCAAGTTTCTTTGGCGGTGGTGGAGCAAGTGCAACACAAACGTCTCATTTTGGCACGATAATCACAGATACGGTGGCAGCAACCGAAACTGCAAAACTCATGCATCAAAAAAAGTCTAAGCTATTTGGTCACTACTGTACACGATCTTCTGTGAAACCGAGCACCTTATCATCACAAGTGACAACCTGATTGAATATCAGAGGCCATGATGACTTTGATTAAATTGATTGTTTGGACGTTTGGAATGCAGCAAAACTGTTGACAAACCAGCGTTTGGAGTTGTTGTGAGTGTGCCTGCATCTAGCGCTCCGGTTGAAAGTGTGTTTAGTTTAATATTAAAACAGTTTCGATTGAATCTGAGTGACAAGATGCTCGCATCCATTATATTTCTAAAAAAAAGCAAAATTAAAATGAGTGTATGTGGCAATACACCATTGCTTTGTCAAGGAAGTAAATCCTTGTTCTTGCAGTAGCCATGTGTACTTGTACTCGTACTTGTACTTGATACTTAAGTATTTGTACAGGTACTTAAGACCTCAGTACTTGTATTTGTACTTGCAACCTTTCATGTTCCGGTCAAAAAATATGAAACATATTAGTTTTTTTCATATATACTTAAATACCGGTAATTTGTGTTTTCAACCGAAAAATCGCGAATATTGTTAAAACTTCATCGTGCTGGGGCATGGCTTAGCCTTAATGTAAAAGCCTAAAATTTGGATTTTTAGACTCATCTGCATGAGACGCATGGGAAATTGTCCGTGGAGCAAAGATATTTCAACTTTTATTTTTCTTGAGCACCCTAATACATACGCATGGGGAGCGGGGTTTACGGCAATGGTGACACCCTGGCACGAAGAGCAGAAGATCAGCATGGACGCGGGATCGCTTCCCGCTACCCTCCCAAAGATCGACTCAGCCTTTCTGTCTCCAGATGGCGTTGGTAAAATGAGCAGTAGAACGTAATGGGCGCCTTGCATAGCCGCCAAAGCAGTTAACTTCTACTCCTGTAATAACTTATGATCATCCGTTCATACTATGAAATAAGATATTATTGTAATCATACTGTGATGTGTCAGTTTGAAATAATAAACGAAGACTATTATTGTCGTAATCGTAATCTCGAAACTAGAAATCAGCGTCCACAAAAGCGAAGTCGCGAGAACCAGCTTATTCACAGGCGCTCAATCTAAACAAAATCGATATGCAGAGGGTCAAAATCCAGAGAGTCAGGCTGGCAGACAGGCAGGGGGCTAAGGTGGATGGTGTTTGGTGTTGAGACGACGAGGTAGACAGGGAGAAGTGTTGGATTCAGGATAGGATTTGTGCAAAAAACAATGTTTTCAGTTTCGGGTGAAAGACCTGTGGAGAGATAGCGAGAGGTGACGTTTTGGTGACTTCGTTGGATGGGTCAGATATTATTTTTTCGTAGTGCTGAGGGAAGTTTGTTCCAAAGAGGTGGAACCGCTATGGCTATGGAGCGATTTTTTATATTATTATATACACATGCATACATAAATCATCTTATAAAATCGCTACACAACTTTTCACCAACATGTACATAGGCTAAATACATTTGTATAATTTGTCGTCCGTATCGAAGCGTCACATAAATCCCGAATTCATTCAAGTCAGGCGCTGCATTAATGTTTTTCGTTCGTTTCAGGATGAACGTCCAGGGTCTGAGCAGCCATTCCTCTGACCACCACCGTCGCCATCTTCTCAACCTCTTCACCCGTCGACACCCTTCTCTCACCGACCGACCCACCCTACCCCCTGACGACTCCGACCCTCTGACGCAGCACCGCCATCGTCCCATCGACTGCCCTCTCTATCGTCACCCGTCCCTCGTCGGAGCTCGGCCGCCCGGCTCCTCCTGGCTAAGATTTTTGTCAGCTCTTATTAGCCTTCAAATAAAGAATACCCTTCCACGGCGGACGGACGCAGATCGCTCGGCGTCCCTTCTCCGCCCTACCCATTCCATACCGACCGACCGACCGACCGACTGGCCTTCGGTCCGTCCGTCCGTCCGTCCGTCCGTCCGACAGCCGCTTCAACCGACCGACCGGGACGGCAAGACGAATGGCCTGTTCGTGACCGGTTTGGGACATTTGCCCCGGCGGACATCACCGACTCCGACTCCTCGGCCAGGCCAGACCCATCGACCGACCGACCGTCCGACCAAAAGAACGGACATCAGCCCCGGTGGCTCCTCTCTCACTTGGGCGCAGCGGCGGCGGCCGCTGAGTTGCCAGCCGGCATTAGCCAATAGAATTCGCGAGATCTCCCGCTCCGTCCAACGTTTTCATTAACTCGACCGCCAACTGTGGCGCTTCGCATTTATATAGCGTCGCCGAGCAGAGACGATCGCCGTGCACTGACGAAAACACTAGACACTACGATGCGCAAACACTACAGATTATAAATAGACAATAACAGCAGACAAACGAGCGGATGGACGAACAGGCGGACGGACGGAGGAACCGACAGATAGAGAGGCAGACAAAGGAACGGACGAATAGAGAGGCAGATAGAGGAACAGAGAGACTGACAACTGTATAGATACACGCTACACTACACACGCACTGACGTTACTGCGATAAAGAAGCCTCGGAATAAACAGGCGATAAAACTTGAAAAGGTTTCCATATCAATCCGACGCTAAGCAGCACAAGGCTTATAAAGATTACATTTAATGTCTATTATGCATATACGTGTATACATAATGTCCACGCTATAATAACACACGCACACGCACACACACACGCATGTACTTATTTGCATATATATATATATATATATGTATATATATATATATAT